>CM055125.1:347864646-347942146 GCA_029206835.1 Rana muscosa | reverse complement strand
CCAGGTCTCCTGACCCCGACGTGTGTCCCCCCCACCAGGTCTCCTGACCCCGACGTGTGTCCCCCCCACCAGGTCTCCTGACCCCGACGTGTGTCCCCCCCACCAGGTCTCCTGACCCCGACGTGTGTCCCCCCCACCAGGTCTCCTGACCCCGACGTGTGTCCGTCCGCCCCCCCCCCCCCACCAGGTCTCCTGACCCAGACGTGTGTCCGTCCCGTCCCGTCCCCGCCCCAGGTCTCCTGACCCAGACGTGTGTCCGTCCCGTCCCGTCCCCGCCCCAGGTCTCCTGACCCAGACGTGTGTCCCCCTGCCCCAGGGGGTGCAGCGCACTGTGGTAAGCTTGTGATATTATTCAGGCCTGAAGACAGTCATTAGTATGAATTTGGCTTTTCTTGCCTCTGATGTTGTTTTGGGAGGTCCAGAAAATGCAGAAGCTTCCGGAGTTTGTATTTTGTTCTCCATACGGATGGCGGTCAAAGTATGAACTTTCAGTTCCTATCAGTGTAATTGCTTTACTTAAAGGAAATGGTTTCAGGATTCAAATGCAGGATTTTTCCACAAACCCCATACATTGCATTGCAGTCTTAATTGTAAGCTGATAACATTTGTATACTGGAAGTATGGTAGGTGTACAGGTATGTCCTCTTGTGACCCCTGGGCCTGCTTGTAGTCAATATGATGTATCTGGTGTCACCCTGTGACCATCCCCTCCGCTTTGTTCCCAGGACACTGTATTTGCTGAGCTGCTGCAGATCTGTAAGGAGCAGATCGTCACTTACCATGAACACGACTCTCTGCTGGACCACAAAGAGGAAGAGGCGTTAACGGAGGAGGAGAGGAAGGCAGCGTGGGATGAATATGAAGCTGAAAAGAAGGTTGGTGTCGGTCATGTGGATTGTAACTAAACCAGGGAAAGAAAATGTCCTGACATGACTTGGGATTCTATAAATGAAGCCAGACATGTCTGAGATGACTAGCAAACCCCATTTCTCCTGTGATTGCACCTTGATTACCCATCTTATCTCCCTGTAATATGGAAGCTTCAATCTGCTGTGCCCCATTTTGGTGCCCTGGCTTTGTTGTGGCAACCCCTGCTCCATTCACAGGGAATTGTTTGGGAAATTCTGATGGTTGACATTCGGAGTGGGAGCATTATTGGAAAGGAGGATGTCACCCAGTCAATGCTGGCTGGGTTTTGGGTGGCTGGTCTTCCTCAGGGCCCTCCAGTAGTTTTGCAGGGAGGGTCTATGTGACCTTTACCTGCAGACTTCTCCTCCGTGCCGTTGGGTGGAGAAAGGAGGGGATGTCTGTAGTTGGGAGGAGATGGTGTCTAGTTGGGTGTGGAAGGGATGGAGATTTCTAGTTGGGAGGGGGGTTGTTTGTAGTTGGGTGGTGAGGGGCCGGTGCCGTTGGGTGGTGAGGGGCTGGTGTGTCTAGTTGGGAGGTTTAGGGGTGGTGCCTGTAGTAGGCTGGGGGAAAGGGGGGGGGTCTAGTTGGGTGGGGTCTGTAGTTGGGTGGAGTAGTATTTGATATCTAACCTGCCTATAGATCGTGTTTAAATGTTGGGATAATTGTGTGGAGAGAGTTGATTGGATCTTTGACCCCGGGTCTGTGGATTCTGGTCACATGACTCTGCGGTCCTCGTTCCGCTCTTCTTTCTTTCTGTGGTCTCTGTTTATCTGTGTCATGATGAAGGGAAGCTTCTCATTTCTCTTTTCTTTCTTTTGAAGGGGCTGACCAATCGCCTCAACGTAGGAGCCGTACCTGGGGTTAATTATGGACAAATCAATTTCGGCTCTGCTCAGTCTCCTTACATGCCCCTAAACCTGGGAGCGTTGTCTTCTCTGAACAATCAGCAACTAGAAGTAAGTAATAGAATCCAAATGGCTCCCTACCGGCCGGCGGGGCTTTCAGGTGCAGAAAATCCTACAAGTAGGTGAAAGCTGCAGTTGGAATATTGCTGGAAGTTTGCCATTTATGTGTAATATGTGACTGTATACAGACAGGACCCAATAGAGGAGAAGGTAGTGTGCACTCTGAGCTCAATGTATACCAGGCAGGAGCAAGAGTAGTCCTCCCTCCCCCTCCCAGAATCCTTGTCAAGCACTGTAATGCCTTCCGCCATGTTCAGCTACCATTTCTGTCGTCCTCACAGGATCTCATTAACCAAGGAAGAGAGAAGGTGGTGGAAGCTACAAACAGCATTGCATCTGCCAGGATCCAACCTCTGGAGGACATTATTGCTGGAGTGGTAAGTGATCTTCATGTCGGCTCTTTAGTCCTAGGACAATATATATGTATATACCGTGTCCGCTGAACATCCTATAACTTCTGCTTCCAGCGGAAGGAGAATCCTACGTTGACAGAATCCCAGGCTCAGTCGTTGGCTCTAAGCAGGCAATCAAGCCAGGAGTTGGAGATCAAGAGACGCGAGGCCGTTTACAACGATGTTCTGGCCAAGCAGCAGATGGTAATGATTTCACCTGAATATCAAAACTGTGACTGGAAAACTTCTTTATATGCCGCATTACACACACTCTTCTATTCAGAAATAACTTCCTTCCTTTGTGGGGCAGGTTGGTGCACGCTGTCCAAATCCACCCCCGTGATTGGTTTATACATGTTCCTCAAGGTGTCCAAGGAAGTGAGTTGTAGATTGCAAGCCTCAGATCTGAACACGTGGCACCTCCTCCCTTCGTGTTACATGACTTTAATGAAGTGTTTTGTAGCCTCTGGTTCAGATGTGTGACTCTCTGGATGTCTCTTCTGTTCACCACTGATCAGGACGGATATATAGACGCACACAGGCTACAGCTACATAGGAACGTTTGGATTATGTTATTAAAACCCCATTATACTGAGGGATAGAATGGCCCATCATTTGACTAGAACTGTGCCTGTTTATTATGACCCGGCTCTTGGCTGGAGCTTTGCCCGTTTTAGCACAGGGCAGCATTTGGACAGTTTTCCTATTTAGAACAGCTCTCATTCGTATCAACAATAAAGTTATCAGTATCGCCGGCCTAGTTCCCGTTGCTATCGCCGGCCTAGTTCCGGTTGCTATCGCCGGCCCCTGTTAGTATAGACTGTATAATTCCTGCTACTAACAGGGGCCACCGGCACCAATGGGAACTGGGCCATCGATAGTAGCAGGAACTATACAGTCTATACTATCGATGGCCCAGTTCCCGTTGGTGCCGGTGGCCCCTGTTAGTAGCAGGAACTATACAGTCTATACTAACAGGGGCCACCGGCACCAACGGGAACTGGGCCATCGATAGTATAGACTGTATAGTTCCTGCTACTAACAGGGGCCACCGGCACCAACGGGAACTGGGCCATCGATAGTATAGACTGTATAATTCCTGCTACTATCGATGGCCCAGTTCCCGTTGGTGCCGGTGGCCCCTGTTAGTATAGACTGTATAGTTCCTGCTACTAACAGGGGCCAACGGGAACTGGGCCATCGATAGTATAGACTGTATAGTTCCTGCTACTATCGATGGCCCAGTTCCCGTTGGTGCCGTTGGCCCCTGTTGGTATAGACTGTATAGTTATTTGCTATAGACTGGGCTTCTTTTTGCAGACCCTTCCTATGGGATCGGTTGCGATAAAGTGATCCATTATCCTTCCCGCAAAATCCCTTGGCATTGTTAATGTGATTTTTCTGCACAGTTATTTCCAGTCACTTCACACGGAATCCTTCCAGTCACCGGGATCCAAGTTATTTGGTGCACACATTACTCAGGAATGTTCCGGCTGGCCTCTTCCCCACCTTTGCCGTGTTTTGGTATTTCCCCGTCCTGTGTGGTGTCACCCTCTCCTGGCTGGCTGTACTATGACTGATGGGAGTCGTGTTTTCCGTGTGACCCGTAGAACAGGCGCAGCGTTCCCAGGAATGGCCGGCTGGATACCAGCCCATTAGTGATGGTGATCAGTTTAATGGCTTTCCCATGTGGGCGAGTGTCCCTTACTAATCGATTACAGAGTAGAAAGTATTCCTCCCTCCTGGCGGTCATCTGAGATGAACACTCCGCCTTCCTTCAGTGACCTGCAGACCAACCTTCACCCATTTACTTCTGTCCCGACATTCACAGGCATGCTGCCACTTGTAGTGCACAAATTCTTGGCCAGCTTTGCTTTAATATGGCATTTGATCTGTGAACGTTTGACATTTGGAAAATTCAGAAACTTAAATGATATTGAAATCGCACAAGTTATAACTTAAGTCAGGAGCACTGGGGGCTGGCAGTCGGGAGGTTGGGGGGGGGGGAGGCTGGCAGTCGGGAGGTCTGGGGGGGGGGGCTGGCAGTCGGGAGGTCAATACCAGGAAGTCAAGAGCTCACTGGATGTCTGGTAAATTATACAGAGATAAACATCGGAAAATGTGTGTGTATAGAAGAGATATGAACTAAATGTTTTTCTTCACCCGCACATACACCGAGGGCCGGTGCCGATGGGCATTTGTTTGCATGAGACAGATTTTGCATCCCATACAGGTCGATTGGGAATGTAAAATCTGCACCTGTGAATGAATTCTAAGTGATCTTCGAATCATCTCAGACTGATGCCACCGGCACAAGCTGAAGGTTTATCCTCACCGGTCATTAGGGTACCCCGACTACATTGCCCATAAAACCCAATCTATCACTGGAGAGTATGTGCCGTATGACAGCAGTGTAATACCGGGGATCTCATTTCTCATGTCTTTCCTCTCCGCAGTTAATCA
Source organism: Rana muscosa (assembly GCA_029206835.1). Lineage (NCBI taxonomy): Eukaryota > Metazoa > Chordata > Amphibia > Anura > Ranidae > Rana > Rana muscosa. The sequence continues at coordinate 347,937,417 of CM055125.1, read as the reverse complement.
GCTGTGTCCAGCGAATATTGATGGGCCGACGGTTACAGCAGCAGTACAACCAGCAGCAACAGCAGCAGATCGCTTTGCAGCAACAAGCGGCATTGAGCCGGCTGATCATGCAGAAGTCTTCAAACCTCATCCTGAACCCGTCTAACTATCAGCAGCAGATCGACATGCAAGGACTGTACCAAAATCTCCAGGGCCACCACCTGCAGAGAGCACCAGCCCCTATCAGAGCGAAATCTCCTGGATCCTCCCAGGGGAAAAAAAACTGAGATTGCACTAAGACCTTTCCATGGACTCCTAATGGAAGAATCTTCATCTTCCCCGTACTGTCTGTTTATCCCAGAAGCACCAACAGAAGAATGTTTGGTTTATTCCTTTTAAATGCCAAGCTGTCTCCTTTCCAAGCTTTGCAGTGTGATTGTATCAGAAGGGCCACGTGAAACTGTTCTCCCAGTTTGCAGAAGAAGCCCCACCCCCACCATCAGCTCTCCACCCTGAGGAAGCCCCACTCCACCCTGAGGAAGCCCCACTCCACCCTGAGGAAGCCCCACTCCACCCTGATGTCTAAACTCGTCCCTTACTGCCGCAGCAGATCTTATACAAGACCAATCTGATCTTTCAGTAGCCAATTCACTGTATATGCAGCTCTGCAGATCATTGCCCGGTAGGGGAGCTTCCATGGGTGGGCAGTCGGCAGCCTGAATGCTCCCGTCATGGAAGATTTCTTTCTGGAAAGTTTCCGGGCTCCCATCTCCTTTCAGTATTGGAGCCCCAGTCCTGGAACAAGCATGTAGCACGTTAGAAGTACTTCTCTATGCTTGTTCCAGGTTGGTGACTCAAAGTATTAAATCCAAATCATTGGCATGACAGTCGGGCACCTGGAACTTTCAGAAAGAAGGCAATAAGGGCAGATTTAAACTAGACCTAGATCTGCCTAATATATCGGGTTTCCCTCCCCCACAATATCAGTATGAAAGAAAAACCTGTAGGGATAAGTTGGTGAAATGGACTTTGTACCCTAAACTTCCATCCTCCAGATGTTGTCCTTCCGGAGAGGTCCTGAGGAATGCAGAGTTTCACGAATCTCATGAAATGGCACCTCTGGGGTCCAGGGGGCTCGGCACTCCCCCAGATCTCACTATATGATCACTTGGGGAAGTGTTTACTGACTTATCCATATGGTTTTTCTTTCAGACTGTGGGGGAGGGGACTGCATATTAGGTGGGCCTTGCTGGTTCCTGCCTTCCAGCGGTTTTATTTATTAGGTTTTCCCTAGGACTTGTTTTCCGTAGACGTCCTCCAGTCAGATGTTTGCAGTGGCTGAGGAGGGGTATCTGAGCTGTTTTGAGCGATCTGATTGGTGAGGGCTCGAGAGGAAACGCATGATCCAATTCCGATAAGGGTGGATTGTATTTTGGGAGAGGCCAGAGTGGCCCCATCCTGATAGGTGATCACCGGAGCTGGGAGATTGCAGGGACTGCCTTGTATCAGGGAGCATGCACGTTGTCCGGTATGAATAGTAAACTCCGCCCCCCCCACCCAGATGACTGGAAAGCTACGCGGGCGACATGCCGCTCATTGCAGCCGGTGTAGTGATCCGTCATCCACCATAAAAAGTTGTACCTGTTGTACCCGCATCCCTGTGCCTTTGTAAATATAGTTTTCAGCTTTTTTTTTTTTTCATAGTGAAGATTGTTTTTAGTTTACATTTTTATGTTGTAGTTTTGTCCGCCCGCGTACTGCGCCAGGAAGTTTCTGATTTTACGCTCATTTAAATTTGCACAGTTTATTCCATGATGAGAGTAACTTGTATTCTACACAAGGCAACTGGCATGTGTTCGCACGCAGCGCCAGGAAAGGTGAAGGCAGAGATCTCTGAGGGTGGACCACCTTCGTTCTCTGCAGAGATCGCTATGTGAATGTTAACCTTCTGCTGCTGCTGCTGCTAGATGACAATAAATTATTTTCAGAGATTTACCGATAGAACTTTGCAGATTTCTCAGGTCAGGGTCAACATGGGGACCACATATGTGTCTGGCCACCTGGGTGGGTCCTCTCGGTGTGGTCTGGCCACCTGGGTGGGTCCTCTCGGTGTGGTCTGGCCACCTGGGGGTGGGTCCTCTCTGTGTGGTCTGGCCACCTGGGGGTGGGTCCTCTCTGTGTGGTCTGGCCACCTGGGGGTGGGTCCTCTCGGTGTGGTCTGGCCACCTCTGGGGGTGGGTCCTCTCGGTGTGGTCTGGCCACCTCTGGGGGTGGGTCCTCTCGGTGTGGTCTGGCCACCTCTGGGGGTGGGTCCTCTCGGTGTGGTCTGGCCACCTCTGGGGGTGGGTCCTCTCGGTGTGGTCTGGCCACCTGCAGACAGGATTCATTATTCCTACATAAAATCCTCTACCCAGAGTCTCATTGGGCAGTCACCGAGACCAATCACCTGTCTATAGGATTCAGGTGTTGGTGCTCTGCCAGATTTTGCTGACCAGGAAGTTCATCTGTGCTGAGAAATAGATTAGGGTGCCAATGTGGATGCTGATGATTCCCTGGCTGGTATGGTGGCTTTGAAGGGTAACCGTACCAAGAAAATGAACCTGGAAGTAGCCTGTAGGGTAAGATGAATAATCTCCCCCCGTCTGTGGGGAGGGGGAGGGTGATGAGTGGCCAATCTTTGTTCTATTAAAGACCTTCAGCTGCCGAATTATCTTCCACCACGGGGCGCTGATCCGCTGGCCCCCATGTGACTACCCTGTCCTGATCTGTGTCCTGTAGTGATGTGGGGACCCCGGCAGTCAAAGTTCTAGAAGGCCAAGCGCTGCCTCTGGACCCAGCAATGATTCGCTGCAGTCGTAACGCCAACCCTCGACGGTCATTGGCTGAGTCCAGGGTCAGCTGGAGGCTTCTAGTCTGCATGCTCAGATTAGCAGTTGGTGCGTCCATTGATTTGTACAGATCTGACAGCCGCCACCACTGGTCAAACGTGTTTAGTATCTCCAGAGAGACTGCAGATTCCTGACAGTCTCTGTGTGAATGTATCAGAAGACCAGAACAGTCACCAACCAGACCAGTGTCCTCCATTGTCCTGCTGGGGTTCCAGTTCTATTCTTTTGGTACCATGAAGGGTCACATTTAATATGGAGTCTGTGACCTGGAAGGGAGGACATCTGGAGTTCTGGGTGTACGGTGACCACACACTTCTGGGTCAGTGACTCCACTATTAAGCCAGGGGATCAGCATGGTGGCAGCCTATGAGTTTCAGCACAGGTTTCCTTTCCAGTCACTAGAAGACCCCTTTCACACTGAGGCAGTTTTCAGGCATTTTGGCGTTAGAAATATCACCTGAAAACTGCCTCCCCTTCATTGCAATGAGTGCTTTCACACAGCGGGGCGGTGCGCTTGCTGGACGTTAGAAAAAGTCCTGCAAGCAGCATGTTTGGGAGCGCTGTGTTTAGTGCTCCCAAAACGCCCCTGCCCATTGCAATGAATGGGCAGCGCTTCGGAAGTGCCGAAACATGGGAGTATTTAACCCTTTCTTTAGGGTTAAAAGCGGCCGAAAAGCGTTGCTTAAAAAGCGCCACTAAAACGAGCGGCGCTTTACCGCTAACGCACGAGCGGCCCCAGTGTGAAAGGGGTTCAAGGACACTTGGGACTGAGATGTGAAAGATGAGCTGACACTTCTTTTATCTCCACATATGTGCTAACTGAGGGGGGAGGAATCTCAGATACATCCAGCCTGAGAGTTAACCCCCCCCCCCCATGTATATAATGGGAGATCTGCACAAATGACCCCTATGCAGCAGGTTAGTCCTGTATGGGCCGTATAATGTCATCTGCATGTGTAGTGTCAGGAGGGAGACTCCCAGGCTGCGTATGGACTGCTCTACAGGGAAGTGCGGATATTGTGGTCCTCATTGTCTCACATAATACAGAATAAGCAAATGACGTAAACAGAAGAATACAGAAACATTTCAGTGTTTTAGGTCAGAGGTTTTGGGTTTTACTTGTTGGATCTTGTTACATTTCTTGGGTATGAGACCTTTTGTAAAGAGTTAATCCTACTGCCCGAGGCCCATCCATCTGTGGCCCCTCGGGGTCTACCCTGTACAACTTCCAGTTATATGCAAGGATCTCCCAAAGTGTTTCAGAGTGTAAAGCAAACCCTGAGTTGTTTTAACTTTTATTAAAGTCCCATCTATAGTATATGCGGGGACTGCGGGGTTGTCATGATTAGCCAGACATCCTAAGTGCCTTTCTGAAGCTAGTTTCAGCTGCCATCCTGTGTTGGCCTGTGAGGTGGATGGTGTCAGGATAAAGTCCTGAGGTCATTCGGGTTTAAGATTTGTACTAGTTTCAGAGAGGCACACGATTGGATGGTACTTTGCGATGCCGGCTGTGAGACACGCCGGTAATCGGTAGATCGCAGCGGTGCGGTTTTGCCGGCTCTTCTACTCCTCTGATCGTCTTGTATAAACCATTCACGTCATTGAAGATCCTCTATAGTGGACTTGATTTACATTTTGAGGAATAGACTTTTTTTGTTTTTTTACTGGAAGTCTCCAGATGGCGTCTGATGGAGAAGATTTCTGGGACTTCTCACTAACAGGACTCTGGATTTCCCGGGAGTTCACATGGACCATTATTAGGCTTCTTAGCGGCATTGTGCATTGACTAGCATCAAGCTTTAACCGATGAAAAGACTTCCCAAACTTGGAAGGCTCATTTTTATGTTGTAGATGTGTTAACGAGCTGCAGCAGCTTCCAGCACAGTTCAGACAAAGTTGCTTGTATTCCAGTTTTGCCTGCTAACTTCTTCACATTTCGATGCTGTTACTTTGGATGTAAAGCATTTTTGGCTTGGTATTTGTGATCTTGTACATGTACGTCTCAGTTGTATAGTCCTTTCAGTCCATCTAACCAGCTTTGGCTGCTGAAATCATACAGCTGTGAAAATCTGCTTTTTGATTTCTTCAGAAGTTACGATCGATCCTTCCTTCTCTCCTGACAGTTTTTTTTTTATGTAATATACCGAAGGACTGAAATTGTGTTTTTAATGAGCGAGCATTCAGACCTGGAACTATACTCTTGTGTTTTCACCATTGAAAGTGCTGTTTAGTAGTTGGAACTTTAAAAAAAATATATTTAATATCTCATTTAATAAAGTGACCAAAACAGTTTCCAGTCTCTTGTGTGTGTCTCTACGCCACGTGTTCTCATCACATGACATCCAGAGGCGGCCCGTTCTGTGAATCGCAGGATGTCCATTTCTTATCACAATGTCCGTTCACTTCACGGGAATCCCAAACACCACCATGGTGCTGAATGTGGTCCAACCTAACCGAACTGTGCCCGGAATACTCCTGTCAGTGTATGGAGATCCCCAAGTAAGGTCCGCGTCACGCTGGTATTCCCACCAGTGTATGGAGATCCCTGTATAAGGCCCGTGTCACATTGGTAATACCGTCGGTGTATGAAGATCCCTGTGTAAGGTCTGTGTCGCACTGGTAATCCCGTCAGTGTATGAAGATCCCCATGTCACACTGATAATCCCATTGGTGTATGGAGATCCCCGTGTCACAGTGATAATCCCATCAGTGTATGGGGATCCCCGTGTAAAGTACGTGTCACACTGGTAATCCCGTCAGTGTATGGGGATCCCCACGTAAAGTCCGTGTCACACTGGTAATCCCACCAGTGTATGGAGATCCCTGTATAAGGCCCGTGTCACATTGGTAATCCCGTCAGTGTATGGAGATCTCCGTGTAAGGCCCATGTCACATTATTAATCCTGTCAGTGTATGGCGATCCCCATGTCACACTGGTAATCCCGTCGGTGTATGGTGATCCCAGTGTAAAGTACGTGTCACACTGGTAATCCCGTCTAAGTGTATGAAGATCCCCATGTCACACTGATAATCCCATTGGTGTATGGAGATCCCTGTGTCACAGTGGTAATCCCATCCGTGTATGGGGATCCCCGTGTAAAGTACGTGTCACAGTGGTAATCCCGTCAGTGTATGGGGATCCCCGTGTAAGGTCCGTGTCACACTAGTAATCCCACCAGTGTATGGAGATCCCTGTATAAGGCCTGTGTCACACTGGTAATCCCGTCAGTGTAGTGTATGGAGTTCCCCGTGTAAGGTCCGTGTCGCACTGGTAATCCTGTAAGTGTATGGAGATCCCTGTGTAAGGTCAGCATCACAGGTAATCCCATTTGTGTTGTCAAGTAAATGAACAGGTGTTCCTAATAAAGTTGCCGCTGAGGGTCTATGTATGTGTGTGTGTGTGTGTGTGTATATATGTGTGTGTGTGTATATATATATATATATATGTATATGTATATATATATAATGTGTGTGTGTGTAATATATTATATAATATATATAATGTGTGTATAAGTTTCTGACAAAAGTGATTAGACCCCCTTCAGGTTTTTGTAAATATTTTAGGGCTGTTACTGATTAAAATTTTCGTGATCGATTTTTTTGTATTAATCGACTAATTTCGATTAATTATAACGCACATACAGATGCAACTACTTTTAGTTGATCTCCTTGCAGGCCTATTCCCAGTGCAGCTCCCAACCACTGGAAAAATGGATAGCAGGATACAAAAAACACACAAAGGCAGCGCTCGATGGGAATAGCATTAAAACTTTTATAGTCTTCAAGTAGGTAACAAAATATTACACTGGAGATAAAATGGATGTAGCTACATAAACTGTAAAAATGGTGCGAGTAATACCAAACGGTAGCAAAAGCAGTCATAAAAACATGTAGCCAAGTATGATACTGGTATAAAAATGTGTACAACGATACCACTGCTGAATCCAGATGAGAAGGAGCTAACATCAGTCCGTCGGCATGTAGATGTCCCGTGAAGGGAACTATCACGACTCCCAGTGGATGGCTGTAGAATCCCAGGTTGATAGAGGGAAGTGTAACAGCCCTTGCGTGTGGCAGATGGTAAGGTCCCGCCGGTATGCAGATATAAAGGCACAGCAAAGGAGCCCTTCAGATGGACACGGCAAGCCCAAAGAATTTTGATCGATCAAAACAATTAATCGAGGAATTAATAGTTAATTTCCACAGCCCTAAAATATTTTATTCTATCTTGAAAATAAGGGCGGCCACACAAAATATTGACACTTTGAGCCCAATGTGGACATTTTCACTTGTGGGTGTACTGACTTTTGTTGCCAGCGGTTTAGACATTAATGGCTGTGTTTTTAGTTATTTTGAGGGGAGAGGAAATTTACACTGTTATACAAGCTGTACACTCACTACTTTACATTGTAGTAAAGTGTCATTTCTTCAGTGTTGTCACATGAAAAGATTTACACCAATGTGGCTGAGGGGTGTACTTACTTTTGTCAGATACTGTGTGTGTGTGTATATAATATATATATATTTATTATGTGTGTGTATGTACACATACTCTATCAGATTTTCATATGTTGTCATCACAGATCTTTAGTCTTTATATTCAGATGGGAGCGATATTTATGGCATGTATCGGTTCATTTGATGTAATCTGGGGGGGGGAGGGGCGGCGGTACAATACGGCTCTGTTGACAATGGGGTCCCGACAGCTGCTGAAGTTTAGACTAGAACTCCAGACAAAATAAACGGCATTGTTTCGGCAGGCGGTCGTTCTCCTGTGTCAGTGAAAGGGAACAATATTTTCCTTTCCTGTGGTTGAGGAACGAATGTAACGAAGACGGGGCTGCCAACCTCGGGAAGCCATACGTAAATTCTCAACATTTTTAATTTTTTTTCTTTTTATTGTCCTCACCCCCCGAGCCCACAGTCCAGTTGCTTGTACACGTAACAAAGGGGTTAAGTGTGCCAATTTTGGAGCTGGGCAGATTCCTGGCAAACTATGACGGGCCCGGTACACTTTGCCATTCCGCGGCGTTGCATTAACGTGTATCCCGGTCGTATGGTGACTTTGTATTAAGCATTTAAATGAATGGGCTGCCAGCACACCAGAATGGACCGAACGAAGCATCACTGATAATGCGTTTAATTACGGTGTAAACGCATGGACGCTAGCGGTGCGTTGGGATGCCATTTAAAATTAAAGGCACCACAACAAATGGGTGTAAATGGAACCTAAAGCTTTTACAGGATTATCAGGTTATGTTAAAGTAGATCTAAACCCCGAGGCTGGATCCACACTGCTCAGGTGAGTTTTGGGCTCAGGTCTACCATGAGTTTGTGGATCCACCAAACCAATGTGGCAATTCACCCGCTTAAACTTATTGTAATTATATACCGCAAAAGCTTTTACACTATGACCAGCAGGCTTAGATTGCATGTGCTTGCCCCCTCAATTTAAAAGGGGGGCACAAGGGAAGCCGTAGTGGTAATTTAGGGTTAAATTTTTTTTGTTGATGGGACCTTTTTTGAAGTTTTAGGCGCCCAAAGCTTTACATCGTGTTTGTTGCCGAAATCTTCCATTAGATGCCATTTGTATGAAGACCAAGAAAAACAAAACCAAGAGCAAAATAATTCCACACTCGATCACTGGAGGAAGAAAACAAGTTGAGCACACTCTGGTTAGGCCTACAATCCCTGAATAAATCTGGCCTGTTACTGACCATAAAGCTGCCACCTTGCTCAAGTATTTTTGTGTGATTAAAATGGTGAAGTTGGGCTACGGGTCGGCCGCTGAGCTGGAGTTCATATAAGGACTTGTATTATGTGCAGCTGGCTTTGTGATCCAATATAACAGGTCATTTGTTGGTCAGGAGCGCCCGGGGCAGGTGAAGATATCAATCGAGTTCTGATATTTTCACAGATATCATTCTAGGTGTAAACAGTCTTCATGGTGGTCAAAGACGAGTGATGACAGTCACCCAATCAGTCAGTGTTATCCCGATCAGGGGACAAGCAGAACTCCCAATCTCAGCATTGATCAGACATGATAGAAAACCTTGGCTGATTCTGAGAAGGGTTAGAACCTCTGTCAGACTCTACCGTCTGTGTCCCCCTGGGAAGACTTCCTGTCCAGATGACCACAAAGGAACTGAGAAGAATCCAGACAACAAATATATTCCAGAATCATCTAAAGGGATTTTATTTCATCTCAAATGTGGAAGATAAGAAGCCTATGGAGAATATGACCTCTTCATCAGAGATCCTGAATAGAAGAGGGTAATTACAGGCTGGGGGCAATTCTAAGGACAAGGACTGATAATTATATTGGTAAAAAAATAAGTTCTACTACAAGCTTTTTATAATTCACAGAAATCCTCAACAACAGAAAGAAGAATCTAGAAAGTTCTCTGACTTGCCTCATCCAGGGCTGTGTTTGAAGTGGTGGGACTCAAAGATTTTACCTGCAAAAAAACCCCCCCAAGAGGTTCCACCTCTTCCATCCTCTACTCATTACTGCTTCCTCCTTGGAGAGATTCTGCTGACTTCCTGTCCGGGAGGGATGAAGAAGAAAGTCAGAGGATCCAGCCCTCCATGACCAGCTCTGGCTGGAGTTGGGCTTTAAGATGCTTCTCGTTGTTGAGTTTGCTCCACTTCAATCAGATCGATTTTCCAAACCGTTTTAATGTAACAGCTGCAGAAATAAAAACCAATCCCGGTCCAGAAATATCGGAAATCTCCTGAAATGACTGAATGTTCCCACAGTGATTTGTACGGAGCCAGCAGCTGGAAACGTGTGAATCTGACTTTCCGGAGTCCCATCACTCTTCATGGGCCAGGCTGGACCCGCGTGCCCCGGAAATGCCCTGCATCGCCCAGCAGCTGTTCCCTGTCTATGGCTTTCCTGCCAATCTTCTCATTTCCTTCCCTTCTTATCAACTTCTCCCAAACGTTTAACCATTCCCTATCCAATCTACCACACAAAGTTCGACCCCTCTGTCCGAGGATTGGAGATCTTCTACTACGACCTTTCACCATCCCGAATTGTACACTGACCCCTAAGTGCGAGAAATACAGACACTTCCTACACACATTACACAGACATGGTCCACTGGTGTCACCATCAGAAAACCTGCCTGAGAAATGCAATGCAGCCATCACGGGAGTGTATGGAGAACAGGAAGTAGCTGGAAAGGGGCTGCAGGAGATCAGCAGCACTGGGATGGAGAAAAGGGTGAGAAACGAAAATAAATATTTGAATGAAAAACAATGACTGTTTTTTATGACACACAATGCACAGAGCAGACCGGATGCCATTCAGTTTATTCTAATAAATCAGTGGTGACTCCACACTGAGTGAAGGAAGTCGATTCAATTCACAGAAATTGACAGTCCATCCGACATGTCAGGACCCCGGAGTCCCTGCCACTTCCCGCCAAGCTGCCATGGACCCCACTCCTCCATCAGATGGGGGACACTCAACTCCGCCACAGGGTGTCTCATGGACTCCACCTTCCTGAATAAAGCATCTTCACACACAATTATTGTGCATTGATTTCCTGAATGACAAACTTGGCACAAGAGCTTCACTTTTTCTACGTCCGTGCCACCAATCTCCCCCAATGCTACTCCATGATTCCCCGGGGACCGTCTCCTAAAGTCCAGACATCTTCCCCAATCCTCCCCCATGAGTTCCCCAGTACCGGCTCCTAAAGTCCAAACATCTTCCCTAGTCCTCCTCCGTGAGGTCCCTGACACCGGCTCCTAAAGTCCAGACATCTCCCCCAATCCTTCTCCATGAGTCCCCTGCGACCGTCTCCTAAAGTATAGACATCTTCTTTAATCCTCATCTATAAATCCCCCAACACCAGCTCCTAAAGTCCAGACATCTTCCCCAATCCTCTCTATGATTCCCTGGCCCCGGCTCCTAAGGTCCAGACATCTCCCCCAATCCTCTCTATGATTCCCTGGCACCGGCTCCTAAGGTCCAGACATCTCCCCCAACACCAGCTCCTAAAGTCCAGACATCTCCCCCAATCCTCCTCTGAGTCCCCTGGCACCGGCTCCTAAAGTCCAGATATCTCCCCAATCCACCTCTATGAGTCCCCTGCCTCCGGCTCCTAAAGTCCAGACATCTCCCCCAATCCTCCTTTCAGTCCACCGGCTCCTAAAGTCCAGACATCTGCCCCAATCCTTCCCCATGAGTCCCCTGCCACCGGCTCCTAAAGTCCAGACATCTCCTCCATGGGTCCCCCGGCACCAGCTCCTAAAATCCAGACATCTCACCCATGAGTCCCCTGGCACCGGCTCCTAAAGTCCAGACATCTCCCCCATGAGTCCCCCGGGCACAGGCTCCTAAAGTCCAGACATCTCCCCCAACCCTCCACCATGAGTCCCCTGGCACCAGCTCCTAAAGTCCAGACATCTCCTCCATGAGTCCCCCGGCACTGGCTCCTAAAGTCCAGACATCTCCCTCAATCCTCCTCCATGAGTCCCCCAACACCGTCTCCTAAAGTCCAGACATCTCCCCCATGAGTCCCCCGGCACCAGCTCCTAAAGTCCAGACATCTCCTCCATGAGTCCCCCGGCACTGGCTCCTAAAGTCCAGACATCTCCCTCAATCCTCCTCCATGAGTCCCCCAACACCGTCTCCTAAAGTCCAGACATCTCCCCCATGAGTCCCCCGGCACCAGCTCCTAAAGTCCAGACATCTCCCCCATGAGCCCCCCAACACCGGTTCCTAGTTCCTAAAGTCCAGACATCCCCCCCAATCCTCCCCCATGAGTCCCCCAACACCGGTTCCTAAAGTACAGACATTTCCCCCAATCCTCCCCATGAGTCCCCCAACACCGGTTCCTAAAGTCCAGACATCTCCCCCAATCCTCCCCCATGAGTCCCCCAACACCGGTTCCTAAAGTCCAGACATCTCCCCCAATCCTCCCCCATGAGTCCCCCAACACCGGTTCCTAAAGTACAGACATCTCCCCCAATCCTCCCCCATGAGTCCCCCAACACCGGTTCCTAAAGTACAGACATCTCCCCCAATCCTCCCCCATGAGTCCCCCAACACCGGTTCCTAAAGTCCAGACATCTCCCCCAATCCTCCCCCATGAGTCCCCCAACACCGGTTCCTAAAGTACAGACATCTCCCCCAATCCTCCCCCATGAGTCCCCCAACACCGGTTCCTAAAGTACAGACATCTCCCCCATGAGTCCCCGAACACCGGTTCCTAAATTCCAGACATCTCCCTCATGACTCCCCCCCAGCACCGGTTCCTAATGTCCAGACATCTCCCCCATGAGTCCCCCAACACCGGTTCCTAAAGTACAGACATCTCCCCCATGAGACCCTCAACACCGGCTCCTAAAGTCCCGACATCTCCCCCATGACTCCCCCCCCAGCGCCGGCTCCTCACATGGAGCCTCTCCCTGGCCTTGGCTTTTCCAGGCCACAAAACTGGGTGACTAGTGTTCACCCTCCCTCTGCCCAGGGCCCCATCCACACCTAATTATAGGCGGCACATTGCTCCACCCACTGACTTCACCAGGGGAGTGGTATCTCTGTAAGTGGTGCTGACACCTGCTTACAGACAGGACAGAAAACTTTGTTTTCATTGAAGGCAGGAGGAACAAAGATGGTGCCGTCCTTCTGGACGTTTGTAAGGGGGAGTCCAGTGATCTCTACGAGAGGTAATAAACACCTGGAAGGTGTCACGTGAACACATTACCCAGCATGCTGCGCTGATCTCAGCACAATATATTTGATGACAGGTCCACTTTACATGCATTGTATACAGAGTATCATTTCAAAGTTCACAATGTGTACATTTCATCGTCCTGGAAGATTGGCACTTGGTGGTGAGGATTGGCGAGTTGTCATTAACCCTTATGTGACAAAAGTCCTCTTCTCTTGTCCTGGGGATAAGAGGGTTAACTCGGAGAGAGGGCCGGCACGGTGTTCTATGATTAGCGCTCTAGAACGGTGGGACGCGTCTTTGATTTACGAGGAAATAATCGCCAACAAGGAGATTTGCTGTTCAGCCCTTTAAAGTCTGAAGTGATTTCCTGAAGAGTAACTCACCAAAAAAGGTTCCCGCAAATCCAGAAAATGTCATTAAAGTCCCACCGCCCCTCCCCCACCTTGCCTGGAAATCAACAGACGGCTTTGGTTATGGGAAGGGCTCATGCCTGGCCGGCGGTCCCCAACATGGCCGATTAAAGGGTCATACTACCAATGGCTTGTCACAATGTAACATTATTCTTCTAAATCCCTGACTGAGTTCTGTATACAGCGGGAGAGGGGACAACTTCTGTCTGCTTTGTATTTGTATATGTGACCCCACTGCAGAAATGTTCCCCATTTCCTGTCCCAGTGACACACATACATAAAATGGGGGCGCTGTGGTCACCAGGAAAACACTGTCCGAAGTTTTAACACCCTTAAGAAAAATGAGATTTTCAGAAAAGTTCCACCTCTTCTTATGAGGCTCCAGTCAGTGAGCCTTTGCCTAGGCTGAGATGATGTCACCAGTCTGCTGCAGGCAGGAGGAAGCATTTCCTCAGTCTCCCCCTCCCCCAGTGATCAGACTATAGAATTTCTTTACCCAGGTAAATCAGTACAATCCATACATTTCCAGAGATGTTTCTGGTCTTAAGAGGTAAAGAATCGATTGAATTTATCTGCCGGTGGAGGGGGTGCCCTGAGCGGTGGAAAGACTTTCCTCAGCACGGAGGGTGTTAATCAGAGAGGATGCTGGGAAATTGTTGGCCTCATTTCTCAGAGCAGATAATAAGGGTCTGTTCCTGGTGGAAATGAAGGGTAACATCTAATTACTGATCCACTTATCTGGCCTTGGTGTTGATGAAGCCTCTAATTTTGGAGATCACAGGAGAGGACAATGTCTGTCTATTACCCCGAGGCTTCTCATTGGGGTATCCGGAATCCGGTTACAGGCCTGTAGCCAACATTTAACTCTCCTACCCAGGAAGGACATTGGAGCCCTTTAAACCAAAGTCTGGAATCCTTCATGCCAGTACTGGATCTAGTGGAAAGTAATGGATCTAGAACTGGGCCACAACCCATCTCATGATGAATAGGAAGAGGGCGATCAATTGGAAATCTTTATTAGTGTTGGTGCGAAACCCAATTGTACAGTTCTGCCATGTCTTCTACCACATGATGAAAGCTCATATTTACTAAACCATTCCTGCTTTTAGGCTGCTTAGTCGTGGCTCTGATTATTCCTGCCCCAGAGATCGGTGGAACCGTTGTGCCATTGGGGCCTCAGTCTACGAACAGGGGCTAAAGCAGTACAAGTCCCCTCAGGCAGATGGACAATGGGTGGTGAGGGACCTAATGGGTGGGGAAGGAACTGAGTGGTGAAGGACCTAATGAGTTTGCCAAGGGGGATTGTGTCACTTGCTTCACTCTGTGCATCACGAATTGTTGAAAAGCAAGCACTCTATCAAGAGTTAAAGGGCCCCAACACCGGCAAAACTTTAGCGAATCCTCCACTGGCTAGTGGCTTAGGTAGAGCCTGATACGGATTTCAATAAAAAAATTACACTCACGAAGATGACAGTAAAGGGCACTGATTGGTTCTAGTCAGCTCCTTGACCTAACTCCAGCCATCCCTGACTGTTCTTCTCAAAAAGAACCCCCCAACTCCTTTTCCTTCTGTTGCTTGGACAGGAAGTGAGAGGGGATTTCATAAAAAAAAAACCTTCTGATGCTTCTTGTTTCCTCTGACACCGTTACCTGGACAGGAAGTGAGGGGAAATCCCATTACAGACCCCCCACACACTTCAGTTCCTGCTGTTACCTGGACAGGAAGTGGGGGAAATCCCATTACAGACCCCCCACACACTTCAGTTCCTGCTGTCACAGTTACCTGGACAGGAAGTAGGGGGGATCCTATTACAGACCCCCCCACACACTTCAGTTCCTGCTGTCACTGTTACCTGGACAGGAAGTGGGGGGGTCCCATTACAGAGCCCCTACACACTTCAGTTCCTGCTGTCACCGTTATCTGGACAGGAAGTGGGGGGATCCCATTACAGACCCCCCACACACTTCAGTTCCTACTGTTACCTGGACAGGAAGTGGGGGGTTCCATTACGGAGCCCCTACACACTTCAGTTCCTGCTGTCAACGTTACCTGGACAGGAAGTAGGGGGGATCCCATTACAGACCCCCCAAACACTTCAGTTCCTGCTGTCACCATTACCTGGACAGGAAGTGGGGGGAATCACATTACAGAGCCCCCACACACTTCAGTTCCTGCTGTCACCGTTACCTGGACAGGAAGTGGGGGGATCCCATTACAGAGCCCCCACACACTTCAGTTCCTGCTGTCACCGTTACCTGGACAGGAAGTGGGGGGATCCCATTACAGAGCCCCCACACACTTCAGTTCCTGCTGTCACCGTTACCTGGACAGGAAGTGGGGGGATCCCATTACAGAGCCCCCACACACTTCAGTTCCTGCTGTCACCGTTACCTGGACAGGAAGTGGGGGGGATCCCATTACAGACCTCCCACACACTTCAGTTCCTGCTGTCACCGTTACCTGGACAGGAAGTGGGGGGATCCCATTACAGACCCCCCACACACTTCAGTTCCTGCTGTCACCGTTACCTGGACAGGAAGTGGGGAGTTCTTATCATTTCACACACTATCAGGCAATATTAGATTGTTGCGGTTGATGTACCTTTTGGGGGATTTTCAGTTCCCATCAAATAGAGATTCAAGTAGAAATTCCCGAACATGGGCAGCAAGGAAAGGTTCTGAGCTTCCTCCACTCTATCCAACCCCCCTCCCCCCTCAATGTCTGAGGTTAGGCTTTAAAGTCGAACTTCCCAGTCAAACCCCCCCCCCCCCCCCGGAAATATTGTTTCAAGTTTTCTTTATACACTCTCATAATGACCTTTTTTCCCAGCAGTCCTCTTGTCGGTCAAGTGAGGTCCCCAAGTCCTCTTCCTCTTCTTTCTGCAGTGGACTTGACCGGTCCTGAATGGTGCCACATAATGATGTGCTGCTGTCCTTGGCCGCATTCGCTCAGGAGGGTCTCTAGGGTAGGGTGACCAGACGTCCCCGGTTTCCGGGGACAGTCCCTGGATTGAGGACACTGTCCCCAGACCAAGTCTGTCCCCGTTTTTGTCCCCGGATTGGATTTGAACAGGGGCTGGGGCAATTTCAAAGACAGTTAGTGCAGGATAAAAAAATAATTCTGAATTACACCCCCCCGCTCCGCAGCACCTACTAGCTTGGGGGGGGGGGTGTATTATTTTCCATTATCTGTGCCCCTTTCTGATGATCATGTGCTGGTCAGAGTGGAGGGAATATTTCTTCAGTTTCGGGTGCCCATTCTGCTCCGCTCGCAAGTTCTTCTGCCTTGGCTCAAGTCCCGGCCAGCCACCTGCCTGCTTATCTCCTTGCCTTCCCTGGCGGAGTGATCTTCCTCCGCTCCCCACCCAGTAGTAGGCGGGGCCTGGAGAGTAAGACTTGACAGACTGTGAGGCGGGTTGGGGGGCCGGCGTCAGGCAGAGAGTCGCTGATTGTCGCCATTACTAGTAAAAAAAAAAAAATATGTCCCCGATTTTTATTTTAAAAATCTGGTCACTTTACGTCTAGGGGGCGGGTCCATGACACCCTGGGCTTAGCTGAAGTAGTTGAATGATGCTGGGTGTAATTCAATGTGGAAGCCATGCTGGAACAAGGAGAAGGACATGGAGGCAGCACTGGAGAGGGAAGAGGGTAAGTAATGCTTGGCAAGGATTGTGAAGGGGGCCCATATACTGCAGGGGGCCCAAATATTGGAGAGGGCCCATATACTGCAGGGGGCCCATATACTGGAGAGGGCCCATATACAGGAAGGGGCCAATATACTGGAGGGGACCATATACTGGAGGAGACCCATATACTGGAGGGGCCCCATATACTGCAGGGGCCCATATACTTGAGGGCCCATATACTGCAGGGGGCCCATATACTGGAGGGGGCCCATATACTGGAGGGGCCCATATACTGGAGGGGGCCCATATACTGGAGGGGGCCCATATACTGGAGATATCACAAAGCTGGACATGGACCAATGAAACATACAAGTCTAGGTGAACCCCAGCCCCCGCTGGCCGGTATTGGCTCAGCAGTTTCTCGCTGACAGACATGAAAGAGAAGTTTGTCGGGTACAATAAATCACTTTTCTAGGATTCAGTCGCTATGGCGATGGTCAAACAACAAAAAATAAAGAGATTAGATCTTTGATTTCTGCAGAGATTCCAAACATGTTCTTTACCTTTCAGAGATCTCACCCCTTTTTACCGGGCGTGAGTCAGGTCTGAATTGTGCCTCAGGCCAGCGCGGTCTACATGTGACGCGGCGGTCCAGGGGTTAAGGGTGGCACAGCTGGTGGGAGACGCAGATTGTGGCGGCTGGCCAGACCCTCTGAAGACAAACCTCCCTAATAGCTGTGAAGGGCGATTAAATGCAGCTGCCGCCCTTCCAAGGGATCCCCTTTCAGCTGCCTCATCATTTACCCTTTCCGTACCTCACTGTCCAAACCACCGACCCGTCCAAACCACCGACCCGCCAAACCACCGACCTGTCCAAACCACCGACCCATCCAAACCACCGACCCATCCAAACCACCGACCCGTCCAAACCACCGACCCGTCCAAACCACCGACCCGCCAAACCACCGACCCGTCCAAACCACCGACCCATCCAAACCACCGACCCGTCCAAACCACCGACCCGTCCAAACCACCGACCCGTCCAAACCACGACCCGCAAAATTACCGACCCGTCCAAACCACCGACCCGCCAAACCACCGACCCGTCCAAACCACCGACCTGTCCAAACCACTGACCGTCCAAACCACCGACCTGTCCAAACCACCGACCCGCCAAAGTCTCCCGATTTATAGCATCTAACAGCTGGAGGGCCGCCAGTGTGAGACCCCCGACCAATGAGTGCCACCTTAACCGCCAACGTGCTAATGTTACCTTCAATTATCCACACCCACTCTACACTCCATCCACACCCGCTCTACACTCCATCCACACCCGCTCTACACTCCATCCACACCCGCTCTACACTCCATCCACCCCCCGCTCTACACTCCATCCACCCCCCGCTCTACACTCCATCCACCCCCCGCTCTACACTCCATCCACACCCGCTCTACACTCCATCCACACCCACTTTACACACCCCAAGGTGTTTTCTGACAGTTATTATTGAAGCAATACCCCCCCAGGGGCCGCTGGTTTAAGATTTGGGCCTGCCGTTACCTTACTGCTCACCATGTCCGTCACAGGGGTCATACATGATGTGTAAAGGAGGTCATACATGATGTGTAACGGGGGTCATACATGATGTGTAACGGGGGTCATACATGATGTGTAACGGGGGGTCATACATGATGTGTAACGGAGGTCATACATGATGTGTAACAGGGGTCATACATGATGTGTAACGGAGGTCATACATGATGTGTAACAGGGGTCATACATGATGTGTAACGGAGGTCATACATGATGTGTAACGGGGGTCATACATGATGTGTAACGGAGGTCATACATGATGTGTAACGGGGGTCATACATGATGTGTAACGGGGGTCATACATGATGTGTAACGGGGGTCATACATGATGTGTAACGGAGGTCATACATGATGTGTAACGGGGGTCATACATGATGTGTAACGGGGGTCATACATGATGTGTAACGGAGGTCATACATGATGTGTAAAGGAGGCCATACATGATGTGCAGGTGTCATGAAAAACAGTCTACAAAACTTCTGTCTACCACCCAATCAGCCGCCACTCGCAGTCATGGCCTTTGTTCCCAATTCAACATCAACATGGTGTTGTGTATTCCAGAGCACGGAATTCCTCATGACGAGTGTTGAGTAGATTTATCATTAAGGGTCTCGCCTGCAGGAAAAGACATCGGCTGTGATGACAAAGAATCCCGAACTCCACCCAACAGATCATGTGTGTCCACAACACGCTCTTCAGTCATTCCATAGAAAACATGGTGTTTGGAAGGTTCCAAGAGGCTAGAAAAAGGACATCGAGGACCCGACTATTTCAGATCATCATAAAGAAATCTATGAAAAATAAAAATACAGCTGGAAGAACGGCTGATAGATTATAAAACAGAATCATTTGTATCATAGGTGGGCACTGGGCACCCCAAAGCTTAAACACGCATGCGTGTGCATGTATAAATATTTATAGGGCAGAGGCTGGACAGTGTCAGTAGGGCAGAGATTGGTGTCAGTATTTTGTTTTTATTATTACTTAACCATTTTATATTTTTTATTATTTTTGACAATATTTTATTCACAATAATTTATTTTTTTAGGAGCTCCATTGGGGGGCTTTGGTGAAATATCAGGGGTCTAAACAGCTCTGATGTCTCACTTTTGGGACAGAGATTCCCCAGTCCCTTTCTTTGCAGCCAAGCAGCAGGGGGAATCTGCGCAGCACAGGGTGATTAGGGTGTGCCCAGGCACACCTGGCACACCCTGTGCGCACGCCTATGATTTGTATAGTTAATGGTAAAAAACTGGAATATGCAGTAGGAAACTGGAAATAAAAATGTCTTCTGAACTGTAGGGAAACTTTCTGAAATGGGCAGTAGGTAAATATCTGGACGCAGCATGCCTGGCGCTCTCCTTCATTCACCAATATCCATAGTGAGTCAATAGCCGAGTCCTGGCCTCTGTTTTCTGGAAAGATCTCCCACCAAGAGAGTTCTCCTACCGGATCCAAAGATCGCCCAACTTCCAGCCATGTTTACATCATTGATTTATTTTATACTTCCAGGGATTCAAATAGAATCCGGCTTATATATGGAGGTCAGACCATATCCGGCAATCCAATGAAAGCACCATTGTCCATCATGAGAAGAACCACCAGAACCAGAACAAACTACAATATAAAGACAATTTTATTGGCAATAAGCTTTTAAAGACTCCAAATGATTTAATGTGTCAGTAGGACCTTTTTCTCCCCCTGATGAAAAATCTGGTCAATAGGCATCTCTCATTAAAAATAAAATTATTTGAAATAAATAAATATATAAAATAAATATAATATACATTTCATAAATAGTTTTCATCCTTATGCACAGTATCTATGCTTGCATCTTTACAACGTTCCTTGAAAACAGGAGCATTGTGAGTTCAGGGGTTAGTTCGGCAGAAGAGCGCTCTCCGACGCATATCATGGGTCTTCCTCAGGTGGGATGCAAACTCTTCCGCTTTGTAGTGTTTGAAATCCTCTGTGACAGGACAGCAATAGTTGTGTTTAATCATCCATCCTAGGTAGTTACAGAGTAGTAGAGACAGATACATTTCCATAGGACACGTGAAC
The DNA here is from genome assembly GCA_029206835.1 of Rana muscosa. Classification (NCBI taxonomy): domain Eukaryota; kingdom Metazoa; phylum Chordata; class Amphibia; order Anura; family Ranidae; genus Rana; species Rana muscosa. The sequence continues at coordinate 347,917,167 of CM055125.1, read as the reverse complement.
AAATCTGGAACATCGGCCTTGTTAGGAAGTGCCTTTGTTAATAAAGCTGTGTAAAAAGATGAGCGGGTTCTATTTTAGAATGAACCCACCTGCTCGCATATATATTAGTCTATCTGATGGGATTTAGGGCAATGTACCTCAAGATTCCACAGAACATAAACGTTAAATACATTTATAGCTTACTATGCTAAAATTCATTCATTTACGAAGGCCAAAGTGGTTATGGAGGAAAGTGGAGCCAACGACCTGGGCGTTATGACTCGCCTCTTAGAACTGAGTCGGTGGAAAGCGGACAGTGGAGATACGACGTGACCTCCTATCACTAAGCACAACCTTGTCTGCAGTAGGGATGAGGGACATTAGGATTCTTCCCCAGAATTCAACACTGGAGTCAATAAGAAGAAGAATCTAAGGCAGTTCTCAGAGTTCAATTGGTTTCAAGAAGCTCCTTTCACTGATTTGTTTGCAAAGAATAACATTTCCTTAGCTGGGTTCATGATAACGCAACTGAGGAAAATTTTAATTTTTTTAAACATATTTCACTTGAGCAGCCAAAATGTAATGCCGCGTACACACGATCGGAAATTTCAATAATAAATGTTCCATGTGAGCTTTTTGTCGGAAATTCCGACCGTATGTCGGCTCCATCGGACATTTGCTGTCGGAATTTCCAACCACAAAAATTTGAGAGCTGGTTCTCAAATTTTCCGACAAGAAAAGTTCTTGCCGGAAATTCCGATCGTCTGTATGCAATTCCGACGCTCAAAAATAACCGCGCATGCTCAGAATCAAGCAGAAGAGCTGAACTGCCTATTGAAGTTCATTGATCTCGGCTCGTCGAGCGTCTTGTACGTCACCGCGTCCTTGACGGTCGGAATTTCCGACAAGATTTGTGTGACCGTGTGTGTGCAACACAAGTTTGAGCCGATATTCCGTCGTAAAAAAAATCCACGGTTTTGTTGTTGGAATTTCCGATCGTCTGTACGCGGCATTAGTCTAATTTCTACAGAGGTTCAGAAAAGGCAAAATTTGGGAAGTTTGCAATGAAATCAATTTTGCCATTCTGACTCATTCCTGGTTAGGAGTGATCTTTCCAAAGGTTCACACTGAGTGAAGCGGCGAGGGGTTCAGCTGAACTCGCACGATTTCACTCCCGCCTGGCAGTCCCGATTTCAGCCGCGATTACAGAGACTTCCGTTGCAGGTTTTTGCACAGATGTCAATGTAAATCGTGGCCCAAAATCGCAAAAAGTACTACAGAAACAACTTTTTGAAATCGGTGCAGATGCGGCGTCGCACCGATTAGGACGGTGTCATTGCCGGCAATTGCTGCTGATTTGACATGTCAATTGTCACCAGTGTGAACCAGGGCTAAAGGTCATACCCAAGTCATTTGTTTCCTCCAATGCTTTGTTCCCATCTTCCCTTCTGCAGGCCATAGTCAAGCCTCGTACACACGACCGGTTTTCTCGGCAAGAAACGACAAGAAAACTGCTGGGAGAGCTTTCTTTCCGAGAAAACCGGTCGTGTGTACGGTTTCTCGTGTGGAAAACTGCCGGGAATCTCGACGAGAAAAATAGAGAACCTGCTCTCTATTTTCTCGTCAGGATTCTCGTTTTTCTTGTCGGGATTCTCGTCGGCCTGTTTCCCGAGGAGAAAACCAGTCGTGTGTAGGCTTTTCCGAGTCTTAAAAAAAACGCGCATGCTCAGAATCAAGTATGAGACGGGAGAGCTCCTTCTGGTAAAACTAGCGTCCGTAATGGAGATAGCACATTCGTCACGCTGTAACAAACTGAAAAGCACGAAGACTGAAAAGCGCAAATCGTCTCTCACTAAACTTTTACTAACACGAGGATCAGCAAAAGCAGCCCAAGGGGTGGCGCCATGAGAATGGAACTTCCCCTTTATACTGCCGTCGTACGTGTTGGACGTCACTGCATGACAGTGTGTATGCAAGGAAAGCTTGGCAAGGATCTCGAGAAAAACGACGGGTTTTTTTACGACGAGATTCTCGTGCCTGTGTGTACGAGACTTAAGGCTCCCATTTCTGGCCATATTACATTGAGCAGATCTTGGTATCTACATTGCCCTGAATGTCAGCAGTTTCAGTGAATGTTTGTGGTGAATGTTTCAGTGAATGTTTGTGGTAAATGTTTCAGTGAATGTTTGTGGTGAATGTTTCAGTGAATGTTTGTGGTGAATGTTTGTGGTGAATGTTTCAGTGAATGTTTGTGGTGAATGTTTCAGTGAATGTTTCAGTGAATGTTTGTGGTGAATGTTTCAGTGAATGTTTGTGGTGAAGATCTTTCCTGAAGCTGAGGACAGCCATTACTAAAGCGGGAGTGCTAATAATATTCTTGTCAGGATCAGACTGCCACTAATTTGCTCCCACAGCTTCTAGTCATTGTGTTAGAGATTCGTGAAGAGATTCAGTGATAGATCACATTCGTTGAGAATTTTTAAATGTGGATTTCTACCACAACTTGATTTTTGATTAAAAAATTTATAAAAAAAAGTCAAGCAGATAATTGAGATGCTTTTTCAAAGAAAGATATACACTCTATGGCCAAAAGCGTGGACATCCCACTCCGTTTTTGAGGGCAAGGGTTTAGCTGCACCAACGGCTAAAAGGTGCAAAATAAATGTTAAGCTGGTCATAGACGGTTCGGATCACGGCTGGTTCAGCAGGAACCGGATGAGATTCGAACCATGTATGGGCAGGCTGAATGCACCCTAGTTGATCGATCAACTTGGGCAAAACCAGCCTGTCAGATTTTACATGTGAATATTGTTAGCAGCTGTTATAATCGCTAGGAATAATCAGTGTGTTCTCCCGGCAGGGATGGTCTCTTCCACCCCCTTCCACCCCCCTGGGAGAACACAATGGCTCCACGGAAGAGATCCCCCCATCGACTCTGACCTGACTGTGTTGATAAGGGAGTCCAGCCGTTTTCCTTTCTGCAACGTGTGGTTGCAGGAAAGAAATTTGCTCTGTCTATGCCTGGCTTTAGTGGCACAGAATGTAGACAATTGTTCTCTTCCAACCTTGTGGTAACCATTTGGTGAAGACCCTTTACTGTTCCACCATGACTGTGCCCCCCCCCCTGTACAAAGCCAGCTCCATAAAGACACGGTGTGACCAGTCTGGTGTGGAGGAACTCCAGTGTCCTGCACAGAGCCCTGACCTCAACTCTACTGATCACCTATGGGATGAATTGGAACACCGATGACCCAACGTTGAGCCCAACATGGTCTACTCATCCAAGATCAGTACCTGACCTCACAAATTTCCACAGACACCATCCAAAATCTTGTAGAAAGCCTTCCCAGAAGAGTGGAGAGAGCGCCATAAAGACATGGTTTGACCAGTCTGGTGTGGAGGAACTTGAGTATCCTGCACAGAGCCCTGACCTCATCCCTACTTTTGGAAGACCTTTGGTATAAGGTCTTCTCATTCAACATCAGTACCTGACCTCACAAATGAACACAAATTTCCACAGACACCCCCCAAAGTCTTGTCATGGTTTTGACCAGTTTGGTGGGGAGGAAGCCGAGTGTCCAGCAGGGAGCCCTGGCCTCAACCCCACTGAGCACCTTTGGGATGAATTGGAATGGCAATAGTTAGCCAGATCCTTTTTTTGGTGCCTATGTGAGGCCTGATGTGTCAGCCAGGTCTTCCCACCCAACATCAGAACCTGACCTCACAATCTCATGGAAAGCTTGCCCAGAGGAGTGGAGGATGGTATAGCTACAAGGGGGGGGGGAGGGGGCAACTTCATAATAATGTCCATGCAAGGAGGGGTAACTCCATCCAAAATCCTCTTGAAAGTCTTCCCAGAAGAGTGGAGGATGGTATAGCCAGAAAGGGGATCAATTCAATATTAATGGTCGGGGGGGGGCTCCATAGTAAAGGCCATGGGGAGAGGGGACTTCAAATTGATGGCCAAGGGGGTGACTCCCTACTCATAGGAGGGGGAGGGGACTCTGTATTAATGGCAATGGAGGGGTAGTTGGTGATCCATATTGACGGACGTGATTTTGAAATGGGATATCCAAGAAACTCACACAAGTGTGATGGTCGGGTGTCCACAAACCTTTGGCCATAGAGTGTAATAAATAAAGTTTTCTCTCACTTCTTCAAAGACTCCAAAACAGAATCTCCCTTTTTAATTTTTCTGCTTTAAACTAAAAAGGCCGAATTTGTGATCCCCTTTGATAATGCTCTCTTACATTCAAGCACAGTACCATTACTCTCATTAAAGTCCCCCGACACCGGCGGAGCAGCAAACTCTGTACATCGGCTGTACTGGAGACTTTAACTCAACCAACGTCAGGAATGGTTATTAGTATCGGCTTCCAGAGACGGGTAACCAGTGGTATACATTGGATGGTGGAGAATGGTACAAAGTACCTATTGTCTTATTATTATTTACAAAAGTAAATGTCTTCTTAATATAAAAAGTGGTCTATATTCTGAAGGCCCCTCCCACCCATCTACATCACAACCCGACGCGACATTTCAGAAGGAATGTGACTTCAGGCAAGTAGTATTGTCACCGGCTCTCCAGGTCTGTACAGTCCGGGGGTCATCACCTATAATGGAAGAGGTCTCTGTACATGAGCGGGATTTTGGAGGGGTCCACCGGTCTCGGGAGGAAATGGGTGAACTTCTGGTGTCTTTTAGTCCTGTATCCGTCTCTCGGGGAACCATCTTTATTTAAGGCCACATAGAACTGTCTTTCTGAGTCCACGTGTTTGTACAAAGTGGAGGCGTAAGTGTTGTACCAGTTCTCTTCAAACTGTTCCCGGAAGACGCACTCTCTGTTCAGCTTCTTCTGTAAAATACAAGTGGAGAAAAAACAGGTGAGGTTCAGTTCTGGATACTATTATATAGTAATGTAGTATTAGTATTAGAATTCTATTATATAGGATGTAGTATTAGTATTAGAATACTATTATATAGTAATGTAGTATTAGTATTAGAACACTATTATATAGTAATGTAGTATTAGTATTAGAATACTATTATATAATAATGTAGTATTAGTATTAGAATACTATTATATAGTGATGTAGTATTAGTATTAGAATATTATTATATAGTGATGTAGTATTAGTATTAGAATACTATTATATAGTGATGTAGTATTAGTATTAGAATACTATTATATAGTGATGTAGTATTAGTATTAGAATACTATTATATAGTGATGTAGTATTAGTATTAGAATACTATTATATAGTAATGTAGTATTAGTATTAGAATACTATTATATAGTAATGTAGTATTAGAATACTATTATATAGTAATGTAGTATTAGTATTAGAATACTATTATATAGTAATGTAGTATTAGTATTAGAATACTATTATATAGTAATGTAGTATTAGTATTCGAATACTATTATATAGTAATGTAGTATTAGTATTCGAATATTATTATACAGTCCCTGACAAAAGTCTTGTCGCTTGTGTACAAATTGACCTGAAGTGCTGCTAAAATATATTTCTAATCAAGATTTTGTTACAAGAAATGGGTCATTTTAATCCCAAGAGCTTTTGTAATAATGTTTCAGTGCAAAACGAAACTGAGAAAAAGTATTCTAATATTCACAGCTTGGTAAAGACCATTGAGTCAATTTTTGCCAAGACATAAGTGTTGTCGCCTTGTTATATGAGCTTCACCTGTGACTAATAATGGATCAATTAGGTCTCAGGTGTGTATAAAAAGAACACCAGTACACTAGACCTTCTCAACTGCAACTAGACCTCTGCAAACATGCCTAAGATTCACCCGGAGACTAAAGTGTTGATTATCAAGAGGCTGAAGACCAGATCCACTACTGATGTGGCAGACACCTTCTATGTGTCTCAGCGTCAAGTTCAGAGGATAAAAAAAAGATTTGAAGAGACTGGAGACGTTTTGGACAAGGCCAGGTCAGGCCGACCCTGCAAGACAACTGCTGGAGAGGACCGTTTGTTGGCTCGAAAATCCAAGGCCAGCCCATTTTCCACTGCAGCAGAGCTCCACGAGACCTGGTCACCTGAAGTCCCTGTGTCAACCAAAACAGTTTGTCTGATTCTGTCTCAAAATGGCCTCCATGGTCGAATCAGTGCCCATAAGCCAGCACTAAACAAAAGACAATTGAAATACCGTGTGGCATTTGCCAAGGGCCACAGCCTGCTAAAAGGATGGACTCTGGAAAAGTGGCAGAAGGTGGATTTTTCAGATGAATCTTCTGTTGAATTACACCACAGTCGCCGCAAATATTGCAGGAGACCAACTGGAACCCGCATGCAGCCGAGATTTACCCAGAAAACAGTGAAGTTTGGTGGAGGCAAAATCATGGTCTGGGGTTACATCCAGTATGGGGGTGTGCGAGGGATCTGCAGGGTGGAAGGCAACATCATTAGTCTAAAATACCAAGAAATCTTAGCTACCTCTTATATTCCCAACCATAAAAAAGGCCAAATTTTGCAGCAGGATGGTGCTCCATCGCATACTTCCATCTCCACATCAAAGTTCCTTAAGGCAAAGAAGATCAAGATGCTCCAGGATTGGCCAGCCCAGTCACCAGACATGAAGATCATTGAGCATATGTGGTGTAGGATGAAAGATGAAGCATGAAAGACGAAACCAAAGAATATTGATGAACTCTGGGAGGCATGCAAGACTGTTTTCTTTGCTATTCCTGATGACTTCATCAATAAATTGTATGAATCCTTGCCAAACCGCATGGATGCTGTCCTTCAAGCTCATGGAAGTCATACAAGATAATAAATTTGGATCTCACAGCACCACTACTTAATTTGCTGCCATATTTTTGGATTTTCAGTAAAGTTGTTCATGTTCTGTATAGGCGACAAAACTTTTGTCTTGCCAAAATTTGACCTGTCTGTCTTGATTAAATAATAAATCTTTTTTCAGTGAAACTAATTAATTTCAGTGCATTAAACATCATTTGGGAGGGCTTTAGCTTTTCATAGGAGCTATTTCTAACACCAATTGATTAATTAAAAGTCAGGTTAATAGCAGGAGTTTCTACAAAATAGAGAAGCGACAAGACTTTTGTCAGGGACTGTATAGTAATGTAGTATTAGTATTAGAATTCGATTATATAGTAATGTAGTATTAGAATACTATTATATAGTAATGTAGTATTAGTATTTGAATACTATTATATAGTAATGTAGTATTAGTATTAGAATACTATTATATAGTAATGTAGTATTAGAATACTATTATATAGTAATGTAGTATTAGTATTAGAATATTATTATATAATAATAATGTAGTATTAGTATTAGAATACTATTATATAGTAATGTAGTATTAGAATTATATTATATAGTAATGTAGTATTAGAATTCTATTATATAGTAATGTAGTATTAGTATTAGAATTCTCCTATATAGTAATGTAGTATTAGAATACTATTATATAGTAATGTAGTATTAGTATTTAAATACTATTATATAGTAATGTAGTATTAGTATTAGAATACTATTATATAGTAATGTAGTATTAGTATTAGAATACTATTATATAGTAATGTAGTATTAGTATTAGAATACTATTATATAGTAATGTAGTATTAGTATTAGAATATTATTATATAATAATGTATTATTAGTATTAGAATACTATTATATAGTAATGTAGTATTAGAATTCTATTATATAGTAATGTAGTATTAGAATTCTATTATATAGTAATGTAGTATTAGTATTAGAATTCTATTATATAGTAATGTAGTATTGGTATTAGAATTCTATTATATAGTAATGTAGTATTAGTATTCGAATTCTATTATATAGTAATGTAGTATTAGTATTAGAATTCTATTATATAGTAATGTAGTATTAGTATTTGAATACTATTATATAGTAATGTAGTATTAGTATTAGAATACTATTATATAGTAATATAGTATTAGTATTAGAATATTTTTATATAGTAATGTAGTATTAGTATTAGAATACTATTATAAAGTAATGTAGTATTAGTATTAGAATACTATTATATAGTAATGTAGTATTAGTATTAGAATACTATTATATAGTAAGGTAGTATTAGTATTAGAAGTCTATTATATACTGATGTAGTATTAGTATTAGAATACTATTATATACTGATGTAGTATTAGTATTAGAATAATATTATATAGTGATGTAGTATTAGTATTAGAATACTATTATATAGTAATGTAGTATTAGTACTAGAATACTATTATATAGTAATGTAGTATTAGTATTAGAATACTATTATATAGTAATGTAGTATTAGTATTAGAATATTATTATATAGTAATGTAGTATTAGTATTAGAATACTATTATATAGTAATGTAGTATTAGTATTAGAATACTATTATATAGTAATGTAGTATTAGAATTCTATTATATAGTAATGTAGTATTAGAAAACTATTATATAGTAATGTAGTATTAGTATTTAAATACTATTATATAGTAATGTAGTATTAGTATTAGAATACTATTATATAGTAATGTAGTATTAGTATTAGAATATTATTATATAGCAATGTAGTATTAGTATTAGAATACTATTATATAGTAATGTAGTATTAGAATACTATTATATAGAAATGTAGTATTAGTATTAGAATATTATTTTATAGTGATGTAGTATTAGTATTAGAATACTATTATATAGTAATGTAGTATTAGTATTAGAATATTATTATATAGTAATGTAGTATTAGTATTAGAATACTATTATATAGTAATGTAGTATTAGTATTAGAATATTGTTATATAATAATGTAGTATTAGTATTAGAATACTATTATATAGTAATGTAGTATTAGTATTAGAATTCTATTATATAGTAATGTAGTATTAGAAGTCTATTATATAGTGATGTAGTATTAGTATTAGAATACTATTATATAGTGATGTAGTATTAGTATTAGAATACTATTATATAGTGATGTAGTATTAGTATTAGAATACTATTATATAATGATGTAGTATTAGTATTAGAATAATTTTATATAGTGATGTAGTATTAGTATTAGAATACTATTATATAGTAATGTAGTATTAGTACTAGAATACTATTATATAGTAATGTAGTATTAGTATTAGAATATTATTATATAGTAATGTAGTATTAGTATTAGAATACTATTATATAGTAAGGTAGTATTAGTATTAGAATACTATTATATAGTAATGTAGTATTAGTATTAGAATACTATTATATAGTAATGTAGTATTAGAATTCTATTATATAGTAATGTAGTATTAGAAAACTATTATATAATAATGTAGTATTAGTATTTAAATACTATTATATAGTAATGTAGTATTAGTATTAGAATACTATTATATAGTAATGTAGTATTAGTATTAGAATATTATTATATAGTAATGTAGTATTAGTATTAGAATACTATTATATAGTAATGTAGTATTAGTATTAGAATACTATTATATAGTAATGTAGTATTAGAATACTATTATATAGAAATGTAGTATTAGTATTAGAATATTATTTTATAGTGATGTAGTATTAGTATTAGAATACTATTATATAGTAATGTAGTATTAGTATTAGAATACTATTATATAGTAATGTAGTATTAGTATTAGAATATTATTACATATTAATGTAGTGTTAGTATTAGAATTCTAATACTACATTACTATATAATAGTATTCTAATACTAACACTACATTATTATATAATAATATTCTAATACTAATACTACATTACTATATAATAGTATTCTAATACCAATACTACATTACTATATAATATTATTCTAATACTAATACTACATTTCTATATAATAGTATTCTAATACTACATTACTATATAATAGTATTCTATTACTAATACTACATCACTATATAATAGTATTCTAATACTAATACTACATTACTATATAATAATATTCTAATACTAATACTACATTACTATATAATAGTATTCTAATACTAATACTACATTACTATATAATAGTATTTTAATACTAATACTACATCACTATATAATAGTATTCTAATACTAATACTACATCACTATATAATAGTATTCTAATACTAATACTACATTACTATATAATAGTATACTAATACTAATACTACATCACTATATAATAGTATTCTAATACTAATACTACATCACTATATAATAGAATTCTAATACTAATACTACATTACTATATAATAGAATTCTAATACTACATTACTATATAATAGAATTCTAATACTAATACTACATTACTATATAATAGTATACTAATACTACATTATTATATAATAATATTCTAATACTAATACTACAGTACTATATAATAGTATTCTAATACTAATACTACATTACTATATAATAATATTCTAATACTACATTACTATATAATAATATTCTAATACTAATACTACATGACTATATAATATTATTCTAATACTAATACTACATTACTATATAATAGTATTCTAATACTAATACTACATTACTATATAATAATATTCTAATACTAATACTACATTACTATATAATAATATTCTAATACTAATACTACATGACTATATAATATTATTCTAATACTAATACTACATTACTATATAATAGTATTCTAATACTACATTACTATATAATAGAATTCTAATACTACATTACTATATAATAGTATTCTAATACTACATTACTATATAATAATATTCTAATACTAATACTACATTACTATATAATAGTATTCTAATACTAATACTACATCACTATATAATATTATTCTAATACTAATACTACATCACTATATAATAGTATTCTAATACTAATACTACATTACTATATAATAGTATTCTAATACTACATCACTATATAATAGTATTCTAATACTAATACTACATCACTATATAATAGTATTCTAATACTAATACTACATCACTATATAATAGAATTCTAATACTAATACTACATTACTATATAATAGAATTCTAATACTACATTACTATAAAATAGAATTCTAATACTAATACTACATTACTATATAATAGTATTCTAATACTAATACTACATTATTATATAATAATATTCTAATAATAATACTATATTACTATATAATAGTATTCTAATACTAATACTACATTACTATATAATAGTATTCTAATACTACATTACTATATAATAGAATTCTAATACTACATTACTATATAATAGTATTCTAATACTAATACTACATTACTATATAATAGTATTCTAATACTAATACTACATTACTATATAATAATATTCTAATACTAATACTACATTACTATATAATAATATTCTCATACTAATACTACATTACTATATAATAGTATTCTAATACTAATACTACATTACTATATAATAGTATTCTAATACTACATTACTATATAATAGAATTCTAATACTACATTACTATATAATAGTATTCTAATACTAATACTACGTTACTATATAATAGTATTCTAATACTAATACTACATTACTATATAATAATATTCTAATACTAATACTACATTACTATATAATAGTATTCTAATACTAATACTACATTACTATATAATAGTATTCTAATACTAATACTACATTACTATATAATAATATTCTAATACTAATACTACATTACTATATAATAATATTCTAATACTAATACTACATTACTATATAATAGTATTCTAATATTAATACTACATTACTATATAATAGTATTCTAATACTACATTACTATATAATAGAATTCTAATACTACATTACTATATAATAGTATTCTAATACTAATACTACGTTACTATATAATAGTATTCTAATACTAATACTACATGACTATATAATATTATTCTAATACTAATACTACATCACTATATAATAGTATTCTAATACTAATACTACATTACTATATAATAGTATTCTAATACTACATCACTATATAATAGTATTCTAATACTAATACTACATCACTATATAATAGTATTCTATTACTAATACTACATCACTATATAATAGAATTCTAATACTAATACTACATTACTATATAATAGAATTCTAATACTACATTACTATATAATAGAATTCTAATACTAATACTACATTACTATATAATAGTATTCTAATACTAATACTAAATTATTATATAATAATATTCTAATACTAATACTACATTACTATATAATAGTATTCTAATACTAATACTACATTACTATATAATAGTATTCTAATACTAATACTACATTACTATATAATAATATTCTAATACTAATACTACATTACTATATAATAGTATTCTAATACTAATATTACATCACTATGTAATATTATTCTAATACTAATACTACATCACTATATAATAGTATTCTAATACTAATACTACATCACTATATAATAGAATTCTAATACTAATACTACATCACTATATAATAGAATTCTAATACTAATACTACATTACTATATAATAGAAATCTAATACTACATTACTATATAATAGAATTCTAATACTAATACTACATTACTATATAATAGTATTCTAATACTAATACTACATTATTATATAATAATATTCTAATACTAATACTACATTACTATATAATAGTATTCTAATACTAATACTACATTACTATATAATAGTATTCTAATACTAATACTACATTACTATATAATAATATTCTAATACTAATACTACATTACTATATAATAGTATTCTAATACTAATACTACATTACTATATAATAGTATTCTAATACTTAAGCCCCGTACACACGATCGGTTTGACTGATGAAAACCGTCCGATGGATGGTTTTCATCAGACCAACCGATCGTGTATGGTACCCATCGGTCTTTTTTCCATCGGTTGTAAAAAATAGAACTTGTTTTAAAATTTTCCGATGGATAAAAAACCGATGGGAATTTCCGATCGTCTATGGGCAAGTCCATCGGTTAAAAGTTGACGCATGCTCAGAAGTATTAAACTTCATTTTTCTCGGCTCATCTGAGTGTTTTACGTCACCCGCGTTTGGAACGGTCGGTTTTTTGACTGATAATGTGTGGCCAAGACTGATGAAAAACAGTTTCATCGGATTTCCGATGGACAAATCCATCGGGCGAAAATCCATAGGTTATCTGATCGTGTGTACGGGGCTTAATACTACATTATTATATAATAGTATTCAAATACTAATACTACATTACTATATAATAGTATTCTAATACTACATTACTATATAATAGAATTCTAATACTACATTACTATATAATAGTATTCTATTATATAGTAATGTAGTATTAGAATACTATTATATAGTAATGTAGTATTACTATTTGAATACTATTATATAATAATGTAGTATTAAGCCCCGTACACACGATCAGATAACCTATGGATTTTCGTCCAATGGATTTGTCCATCGGAAATCCGATGAAACTGTTTTTCATCAGTCTTGGCCACACACCATCAGTCAAAAAACCGACCGTTCCAAACGTGGTGACGTAAAACACTCCGATGAGCCGAGAAAAATGAAGTTTAATGCTTCTGAGCATGCGTCGACTTTTAACCGATGGACTTGCCCATAGACGATTGGAAATTCCCATCGGTTTTTTATCCATCGGAAAATTTTAAAACAAGTTCTATTTTTTACAACCGATGGAAAAAAGACAGATTGGTACCATACACGATCGGTTGGTCTGATGAAAACCATCCATCGGACAGTTTTCATCAGTCAAACCGATCGTGTGTACGGGGCTTAAATATTAGAATACTATTATATAGTAATGTAGTATTAGTATTAGAATACTATTATATAGTAATGTAGTATTAGAATATTATTATATAGTAATGTAGTATTAGTATTAGAATACTATTATATAGTAATGTAGTATTAGTATTAGAATTATATTATATAGTAATGCAGTATTAGTATTAGAATACTATTATATAGTAATGTAGTATTAGAATTATATTATATAGTAATGTAGTATTAGAATTATATTATATAGTAATGTAGTATTAGTATTAGAATTCTATTATATAGTAATGTAGTATTAGAATTCTATTATATAGTATTGTAGTATTAGTATTAGAATACTATTATATAGTAATGTAGTATTAGTATTAGAATTCTATTATATAGTAATGTAGTATTAGTATTAGAATACTATTATATAGTAATGTAGTATTAGTATTGGAATACTATTATATAGAAATGTAGTATTAGTATTAGAATTATATTATATAGTAATGCAGTATTAGTATTAGAATACTATTATATAGTAATGTAGTATTAGTATTAGAATACTTTTATATAATAATGTAGTATTAGAATTCTATTATATAGTAATGTAGTATTAGTATTAGAATTCTATTATATAGTAATGTAGTATTAGTATTAGAATTCTATTATATAGTAATGTAGTATTAGTATTAGAATACTATTATATAGTAATGTAGTATTAGTATTAGAATACTATTATATAGTAATGTAGTATTAGAATTATATTATATAGTAATGTATTATTAGTATTAGAATTCTATTATATAGTAATGTAGTATTAGTATTATAATTCTATTATATAGTAATGTAGTATTAGTATTAGAATACTATTATATAGTAATGTAGTATAAGGAATTAGAATATTATTATATAGTAATGTAGTATTAGTATTAGAATATTATGATATAGTAATGTAGTATTAGTATTAGAATACTATTATATAGTAATGTAGTATTAGTATTAGAATACTATTATATAGTAATGTAGTATTAGTATTAGAATATTATGATATAGTAATGTAGTATTAGTATTAGAATACTATTATATAGTAATGTAGTATTAGTATTAGAATACTATTATATAGTAATGTAGTATTAGTATTAGAATACTATTATATAGTAATGTAGTATTAGTATTAGAATATTATTATATAGTAATGTAGTATTAGTATTAGAATATTATTATATAGTAATGTAGTATTAGTATTAGAATACTATTATATAATAATGTAGTATTAGTATTAGAATACTATTATATAGTAATGTAGTATTAGTATTAGAATATTATGATATAGTAATGTAGTATTAGTATTAGAATACTATTATATAGTAATGTAGTATTAGTATTAGAATACTATTATATTGTAATGTAGTATTAGTATTAGAATACTATTATATAGTAATGTAGTATTAGTATTCTATTATATAGTAATGTAGTATTAGTATTAGAATATTATTATATAGTAATGTAGTATTAGAATACTATTATATAGTAATGTATTATTAATATTAGAATACTATTATATAGTATTAGTCAGGAATCATCAACCTTGTTATGTTCTAACCCTGAAATAGACAAACCTCTGCTGCATGGAACCTGAAATATCACTGCGAAGGTCCCCATGAAGGTCACACAGGGGGTCACCATGAAGGTCACCATGAAGGTCACCATGAAGGTCACACAGCTCAGAGAATGAAATGGAGGTCTACTGACTTCCATGGTCCAATCATGTGCAAAGTGAAAGTTCATCGAATTCACTGAGCCCTGAAAACCCTCTTGTAATGTCAGCCATCTACAGTAAAATATTGGACTGCGAGAATAATTTGTTCCGGAGACATGCTTGTAATATAAAGCACTTGTATATCAAAGCAAACTTCCCCATAAGAAATAATGGATAATTCGTTCCACAAATATTTATTGATAATTTTTTCAGTTTATAGTCCTTATAAAAAGATTCTAGCGATGTGATCGGTTCTGTGACCATAAAAAGGGGATTAGAAGCAAAATCCAGCAGGAGCTCCAGAGTATAAAAGAGCAGAGAGGCGCCTCTTATGCCGCATACACACAGTCAGATTTTCCAACAAGAAAAGTCCAATGTGAGCTTTTGCTCAGAAATTCCGACCGTGTGTAGGCTCCATCGGACTTTTGCTGTCGGAATTTTCACCCAAAAAAATTTGAGAGCTGGTTCTCAAATTTTCGGATGGAAAAAAATCCGATCGGAAATTCCGATCGTCTGTAGCAATTCCGACGCATGCTCGGAGACAATTCGACGCATGCTCGGAAGCATTGAACTTCTTTTTCTCGCCTCGGCGTAGTGTTGTACGTCACCGAGTTCTTGGCGGTTGAAAGTTCAGAAAACTTTTGTGGGACCGTGTGTGTGCAAGGAAGAATTTCTGCTCCATTATTGGTGTCAGAGTGAAGAATAATTCCTCGTAATAATGGAAGGAATCCAAGGGCCACAGTTTGGAGACCTCTGCTCTAGAACAGCACCATGGATGGAGTGACGAGGTATGCTGAGACTTGTAGTGCCCCAGTCCAGCCCCCAACACACTTCATTCACAGCCAGCAAAAATCATTTTATTGTCATTACAGAAACAAAGCTTTAAAATGTTTAATGTGCTAAAAAATAAAACAATATTTATTAGGTACACTCAGTTCAATATAGAAATATTTCTGCATGTGAGTGAGTGTGTGCGCATGCGTGTGTGTGTGTGCGCATGCGTGTGTGTGCGTGTCCTGAATGTGGATGTGTGGCTGTGTCTGGTGACATTGCAGGACATGGCTGGATAGAAGAATGGTGTTTTCTTTGGATTGGTGGAGGCATGGTGAGCCCGATGTACTCCCATGAAGCCCACTGTAGTCCCGGTGAGCCCGATGTACTCCCAGCAAGCCCGATGTACTCCTGGTGAGCCCGATGTACTCCTGGTGAGCCCGATGTTTTACCGGTGAGCCCGATGTACTCCCGGTGAGTCCGATGTTCTACCGGTGAGCCCGCTGTACTCCCGGTGAGCCAGCTGTACTCCCGGTGAGCCAGCTGTACTCCCGGTGAGCCAGCTGTACTCCCGGTGAGCCAGCTGTACTCCCGGTGAGCCAGCTGTACTCCCGGTGAGCCCGATGTACTCCCGTTGAGCCCGATGTACTCCCGGTGAGCCCGATGTACTCCCGGTGAGCCCGATGTTCTACCGGTGAGTCCGCTGTACTCCCGATGAGCCTGCTGTACTCCTGGTGAGCCCGATGTTCTACCGGTGAGCCAGCTGTACTCCCGGTGAGCCCAATGTTCTACCGGTGAGCCCGATGTACTCCCGGTGAGCCCGATGTACTCCTGGTGAGCCCGATGTACTCACGGTGAGCCCGATGTACTCACGGTGAGCCCGATGTACTCCCAGTGAGCCCACTGTACTCCCGAGGAGCCCGATGTTCTACCGGTGAGCCCAATGTTCCACCAGTGAGCCCAATGTTCTACCGGTGAGCCCGCTGTACTCCCAGTGAGCCCGCTGTACTCCCGGTGAGCCCGATGTTCTACCGGTGAGCCCGCTGTACTCCCGGTAAGCCCGATGTTCTACCGGTGAGCCCGCTGTACTCCCAGTGAGCCCGCTGTATTCCCGGTGAGCCCGATGTTCTACCGGTGAACCCGCTGTATTCCCGGTGAGCCCGATGTTCTACCGGTGAGCCCGCTGTACTCCCGGTGAGCCCGCTGTACTCCCAGTAAGCCCGATGTTCTACCGGTGAGCCCGCTGTACTCCCGGTGAGCCCGCTGTACTCCCGGTGAGCCCGATGTACTCCCGGTGAGCCTGATGTACTCCCGGTGAGCCCGATGTTCTACCGGTGAGCCCGCAGTACTCCCAGTGAGCCCGCTGTACTTCCGGTGAGCCCGATGTACTCCCATGGAGCCTGATGTTCTACCGGTGAGCCCGCTGTACTCCCGATGAGCCGGCTGTACTCCCGGTGAGCCCAATGTTCTACCGGTGAGCCCACTGTAGTCCCGGTGAGCCCGCTGTACTCCCGGTGAGCCCGATGTTCTACCGGTGAGCCCACTGTACTCCCGGTAAGCCCGATGTTCTACCGGTGAGCCTGCTGTACTCCCAGTGAGCCCGCTGTACTCCCGGTGAGCCCGATGTACTCCCGGTGAGCCCGATGTACTCCCGGTGAGCCCGATGTACTCCCGGTGAGCCCGATGTACTCCCGGTGAGCCCGATGTACTCACGGTGAGCCCGATGTACTCACGGTGAGCCCACTGTACTCCCGAGGAGCCCGATGTTCTACCGGTGAGCCCAATGTTCCACCAGTGAGCCCAATGTTCTACCGGTGAGCCCGCTGTACTCCCAGTGAGCCCGCTGTACTCCCAGTGAGCCCGATGTTCTACCGGTGAGCCCGCTGTATTCCCGGTGAGCCCGATGTTCTACCGGTGAGCCCGCTGTACTCCCGGTGAGCCCGCTGTACTCCCGGTGAGCCCGCTGTACTCCCGGTGAGCCCGCTGTACTCCCGGTGAGCCCGATGTTCTACCGGTGAGCCCGCTGTACTCCCGGTGAGCCCGATGTTCTACCGGTGAGCCCGCTGTATTCCCGGTGAGCCCGATGTTCTACCGGTGAGCCTGTTGTACTCCCGATGAGCCCGTTGTACTCCCGGTGAGCCCGCTGTACTCCCGGTGAGCCCGCTGTACTTCCGATGAGCCTGCTGTACTCCCAGTGAGCCCGATGTTCTACCGGTGAGCCTGATGTTCTACCGGTGAGCCCGCTGTACTCCCAGTACAGCGGGCTCACAATTATGTGACACTTTGTGTTGGTCTATCACATAAAATCCCAATAAAATACATGGAGGAAACATTATGCTTCGGGGGTGTTTTTCTTCTAAGGGGACAGGACAACTTCACCGCATCACAGGAACGATGGGCGGGGACATGTACCATCAAATCTTAGGTGAGAACCCTCTTCTCTCAGACAGAACACTAAAGATGGGTCATGGATGAGTCTTCCAGCATGACAATGACCCAAAACACACGGCCAAAGCAACAAAGGAGTGGCTCAAGAAGAAGCACATGAAGGTCATGGAGTGGCCTAGCCAGTCTTCAGACCTTAATCCCATGGAAAATATGTGGAGGGAGCTGAAGGTTCGAGTTACCAAACGTCAACCTGGAAACCTTAATGACTTGGAGAAGATCTGCAAAGAGGACAAAATCCCTCCTGAGATGTGCGAACCTGGAGGCCAACTCCAAGAAATGTCTGACCTCTGTGATCGCCAACAAGGGATTCTCCACCGACTACTAAGTCATGTTTTGTGAAGGGTTCACATACTTGTTTCACTCATTAAAATGCAAATCAATTTATAACTTTTATGAAATGTGTTTTTCTGGATATTTTTGTTGTTATTCTCTCACTGTTATAATAAACCGACCAATAAAATGATAGACTGATCGTTTCTTTGTCACAAAATCAGCAGCCAATTAAATACATTTTCCCTCACTGTAGGACTAGGTGTGATGACCAGGGGTTCACATACTTTTGCCCATAAAGTGTGGGTGTTTATTATCCTTCTTTTACTGGGGATTTTCCATTTTTAGGGGTTGGATTGCCCATAACTGACCACCCAAATCCAATGGTGCCCAGACACGCCCCGACCCTTCTGGGGCACTTTAGGGAAAGGAATAATTGGGGTGTTAGGCTGCCTGATGGTGCGCGGTGCTGGCACAGCGAAGGTTAACCATCTGGGATGTTGGCGGAGTAGAAAACCTTGACTTTTTCCTTTGGATCCGGAATGTTTTTCTTTGAGCGTTGCTAATTGTGTCTTTGATCATTTTAATAGGAAAATCTCCACCTGTACGCAGATTTTCTGAAGATTGTTCCCTTATGTCTTGGCACAGACAATCCGTGTTTTCAGCAGGAATTTTACAGCTTTGACATAAAAGAAGCCGGATTCAAGTGACACATCGCAGGCCGAGAGAAGAGGGCTGGCCATGAGAGAAACACATTTCTAATCATCAAATGACTTCCATATGGAGAGAGCGAGAGAGAGAGAGCGTGCAAGAGAGAGTGAGAGCAAGAGAGAGAGAGAGCGAGAGAGAGAGAGAGAGAGCTAGAGAGAAAGCTAGAGAGAGAGAGAGCGAGAGAGCGAGAGAGAGTGAGAGCAAGAGAGAGCGTGCAAGAGAGAGAGAGAGAGAGAGAGAGAGTGAGAAGAGCGAGAGAGCGAGCGAGAGCAAGAGAGAGAGAGAGCGAGCGAGAGAGGGAGGGAGCGAGAGAGAGAGCGAGAGAGAGAGCGAGAGCAAGAGAGAGAGCGAGAGAGCGAGAGAGAGTGAGCTAGAGAGAGAGTGAGAGAGAGAGCGAGAGAGAGAGAGCGAGAGAGAGCGAGCGAGAGAGAGCGAACGAGAGAGCGAGTGAGAGAGAGCGAACGAGAGAGCGAGTGAGAGAGAGAGCAAGCGACCGAGAGAAGAGGGCCGGCCATGAGAGAAACACATTTCTAATCATCAAATGACTTCCATATGTAGAGAGCGAGCGAGAGAGCAAGAGAGAGCGGGCGAGAGAGCGAGTGAGAGAGCGAGCGAGAGAGAGCGGGCGAGAGAGAGAGAGAGCGAGAGAGAGAGCGAGAGAGAGAGCAAGCGAGAGAGAGTGAACGAGAGAGAGTGAACGAGAGAGAGAGAGCACGAGAGAGAGAGAGCGAGAGAGAGAGAGCGAGAGAGAGCGCGCAAGAGAGAGGGAGCGAGAGTGAGAGAGAGCGAGAGAGCAAACGAGAGAGAGAGAGAGAGAGCGCTAAAGAGAGTGAGAGAGAGAGCGGGAGAGAGCAAGAGTGAGAGAGAGCGAGAGTGAGAGAGAGTGAGAGAGAGAGAGAGCTAGAGAGCAAGCAAGAGGGAGAGAGAGAGCGAGGGAGAGAGTGAGAGAGAGAGAGTGAGAGAGAGAGAGCGAGAGAGAGAGCGAGAGAGAGAGAGAAAAAGAGCGAGAGAGAGAGCGAGCGAGAGAGAAATAGAGAGAGCGGGAGAGAGAGAGAGAGCGAGCGTACGCGCGAGAGAGAGCAAGAGCGAGCGAGAGAGCAAGGCCGAGAGAAGAGGGCCGGCCATGAGAGAAACACATTTCTAATCATCAAATGACTTCCATATGTAGCGAGTGAGCGAGAGAGCAAGAGAGAGAGAGCAAGAGAGAGAGAGCGAGCGAGAGAGAGCAAGCGAGAGAGAGAGCGAAAGAGAGCGAGAGAGAGCAAGAGCGAGAGAGAGCAAGAGAGAGAGAGAGTGAGAGAGAGTGAGAGAGAGAGCGAGAGAGAGAGCAAGAGAGAGAGAGCGAGAGCAAGAGAGAGAGAGCGAGAGAGCAAGAGAGAGAGCGAGCGAGAGAGAGAGCAAGCGAGAGAGAGCGAAAGAGAGTGAGTGAGAGAGAGCGAGAGAGAGAGCAAGAGCGAGAGCGAGCAAGAGAGAGAGAGAGTGAGAGAGAGCGAGAGAGAGAGAGCGAGAGCAAGAGAGAGAGCGAGAGCAAGAGAGAGAGAGCGAGAGAGAGCGAGAGAGCAAGAGAGAGCGAGAGAGAGCAAGAGAGAGAGATAGAGAGAGAGCGAGAGAGAGAACGAGACAGAGAGAAGAGGGCCGGCCATGAGAGAAACACATTTCTAATCATCAAATGACTTCCTTATGTAGCGAGTGAGCGAGAGAGCGAGAGAGCGAGAGAGCGAGAGAGAGAGAGCGAGAAAGAGAGCAAGCGAGAGAAAGCGAAATAGAGCGAGCGCGAGAGAGAGAGAGAGCGAGCGAGAGCAAGAGCGAGAGAGAGAGCGAGAGCAAGAGAGAGAGAGAGCGAGCGAGAGCGAGCGAGAGAGAGACAGACAGAGAGAGAGCGAGAGAGCAAGAGAGCGAGCAAGCGAGAGAGAGAGCAAGAGAGCGAGCAAGCGAGAGAGAGAGCAAGAGAGAGAGCGAGAGAACAAGAGAGCGAGAGAGAGAGAGAGCGAGAGAGAGAGCGCGAGAGAGGGAGCGAGATAGAGAGAGAGAGCGAGAGAGCCAAACTCACCTCCAGCCAAACTCACCTCCAGCCAAACTCACCCCCAGCCAAACTCACCCCCAGCCAAACTCACCCCCAGCCAAACTCACCTCCAGCCAAACTCACCTCCAGCCAAACTCACCCCCAGCCAAACTCACCCCCAGCCAAGCTCACCCCCAGCCAAACTCACCCCCAGCCAAGCTCACCCCCAGCCAAGCTCACCCCCAGCCAAACTCACCCCCAGCCAAACTCACCCCCAGCCAAACTCACCCCCAGCCAAACTCACACACAGCCAAACTCACACACAGCCAAACTCACACACAGCCAAACTCACACACAGCCAAACTCACCGCCAGCCAAGCTCACCCCCAGCCCAACTCACCTCCAGCCCAACTCACCTCCAGCCCAACTCACCCCCAGCCAAACTCACCCCCAGCCAAACTCACCCCCAGCCAAACTCACCTCCAGCCAAACTCACCTTCAGCCTAACTCACCTCCAGCCAAGCTCACCTCCAGCCAAACTTACCTCCAGCCAAACTAACTCACCGCCAGCCAAACTCACCTCCAGCCCAACTCACCTCCAGCCCAACTCACCCCCAGCCCAACTCACCCCCAGCCCAACTCACCCCCAGCCAAACTCACCTCCAGCCTATCTAACCTCCAGCCAAGCTCACCTCCAGCCAAACTTACCTCCAGCCAAACTAACTCACCCCCAGCCAAACTCACCTCCAGCCCAACTCACCTCCAGCCAAACTCACCTCCAGCCAAACTCACCTCCAGCCAAACTCACCTCCAGCCAAACTCAACCCCAGCCAAGCTCACCCCCAGCCAAACTAACACACAGCCAAGCTCACCCCCTTATTTAGTCCAATGAGCTGCAGGCTGAGTCGATCCTTCCACGCATCTTTGTAAACAAAGAATAACCAAGAAGGCAGATCATTAGACTAAAAAGAAGGAGTTTGGTGGTGGGGAGGAATTTGTCGGGGGAGGAGTTTGTCGGGGGGAGGAGTTTATCAGACACCTGAGCTCCCCTGTAATTATTACTGAGGGCTCTTGGTCAGACTTGGTGGACAGAGGCCATCTATCGGGTCGCTCTTCTCTTTCTGGGACACAATTGGACTGTGAGGGGTTAACGTCATGCCGAGTTCAGATTGAACCAGCTGCAGAGCGCAGCTTCAGCACCCAATTTCCAGATTCCAGATTTTCAGGCCCCCGAGGCGCGGGGGTGGGGCCTCCATGTGTAACCTAATTACTGCGGTTTATCAGGGAGAGTGATCGGGATTTATTGAAATGAAAGAATGCGATTATCAGAGAAAGTGAGATGTGGGACCCGCCCTCCTCCTGACACCTTTATTCTGAATTCATTCTTTTCTAGCAGGCTGGAGTTCCACTTTGAGTCCAACCATAGATGGGGCAATTTTCTTTCCTGCAACCCAAAGAAAATCGCTGGAAAATCGCTGGATTCCCATCAAACATAGTGAGTGTCCTCCCACAGAGCGATTGTGTTCTCCCGGCAGGGGGGTACGGGGAGAGCACAGTGATTATTGCTAGAACATCCGACACGCTGGTTTTACCCAAGTGGATTGCTGGAATGATTGGTACAATCAGCCTGCCCATAGATCGATCCAATCTCATGCGGAACCATCTATGGCCGGCTTACTGGCAGAGAAGAGTGTCGGGATGTCGGTGTGTGCCGATTGCCGGGATTGAGCCGCACAGATCTCCCATCGTTACATTCTCTTCTCATCTTAGAGGCAGGAAGTTGTTCTTCTGGCCGTGTCCCCGCCCGGGACATTCACTCTTTGTGGGTCCTGGTGTCATCAAGTGATGGGAAAATGCTAAATTGTAGAGTTGTCACCAGAACAGGAAGGGAGTGGAAATCTTCAATTGGGGACACTCCTTCTGATTCCTGTCTCGGGGACAGGAAGTGGAGGACATTCTCCTCAATGGAACAACAACCAGATGATGACTGAACCCTTCCAAAGCCTTATGTGAAGCTCTGGGTGCAATTGGTGAACCCTGTGGCCCCCCCAGGTTCTCGTTGAAGCCGACACACACAGAGGGTTCCATTCACCAACATGGGGATCCTTAGGAAAGTGACGGTTATTTTCAGCAGATTCCATGGAGATGAGAATATGTCCCATGACTGAGATCCTCCTATCCATGTGAATGGAGACTATGAAAAGGTCTGGAATATGGAGGACAGGACAGCTGGAGAAGCCCATGGAGCGTTCAGAGATGGCCCGGCAGTCCGGCACCACAACTATTTCCACTTTCTTATCACTACATAAATTTTTAGGAAGTCAGGAAAAAATTCTGCCTTACCGACCCATACAGCTCGCCTCGCTCGTTCATTCCCAGGTAGAGACCGGAGTCCACACCGCGGATACTGACCAGACCGACCGCTAGGCTGATGAATTCCAAAATTCCTAAAAGACGATGAAACGGATACAATGAGCCGACAGAAAATACAGAGAAAGCTACAGAACAGTCATCATTCATCTTCATTCATTTATAACAGGTATGATGATGTCATCAGGTCAATGACCTTCCATCTCCAGGCGGTCACATACAGACAGATAGGAGGGTCAGTCAGGTTCCAACAATCAGATTTATTCACATTTAATATCCACCACCTTTCCGGGTTAGAGATCTCCTTCTTCAGGGTCTGAGGTGCTGCAGGAGACTCTATGGGTGTCTATGTGTGTCTATGAGGGGGATGGGAGGTGTGGTAGTCTAGGGTACAACGAGTAGACACAATCACTGCTGACTGCTGCACCTCTCCTCAGACAGATGAGCTGAAGCTGCTCGGTGATCTCAGGCCTTGAATAAGAAGATCTAGAACCCTGAAATGTGTTGGCTGACAACTTTGAATTTTTAGGTTTGAAATGGATCTCTATGGGGGACACGGGCACACCTGACCTTATTTCTCTGCAGATAGGAGAGGTCTTTCTATGGGGGACACCTGACACTCCTTCTCTGCAGATAGGAGAGGTCTCTCTATGGAGGACACCTGACCTTATTTCTCTGCAGAAAGGAGAGGTCTCTCTATGGGGGACACCTGACCCTCCTTCTCTGAAAATAGGAGAGGTCTCTCTATGGGGGACACCTGAACCTCCTTCTCTGCAGATGGGAGAGGTCTCTCTATGGAGGACACCTGACCCTCCTTCTCTGAAGATAGGAGAGGTCTCTCTATGAGGGACACCTGACCATATTTCTCTGCAGATGGGAGAGGTCTCTCTATGGGGGACATCTGACCCTCCTTCTCTGCAGATGGGAGAAGTCTCTTTATGGAGGACACCTGACCCTCCTTCTCTGAAGATAGGAGAGGTCTCTCTATGGGGGACACCTGACCCTCCTTCTCTGCAGATAGGAGAGGTCTCTCTATGGAGGACACCTGAACTTATTTCTCTGCAGAAAGGAGAGGTCTCTCTATGGAGGACACCTGACCCTCCTTCTCTGCAGATAGGAGAGGTCTCTCTATGGGGGACACCTGACCCTCCTTCTCTGCAGATGGAAGAGGTCTCTCTATGGAGGACACCTGACCCTCCTTCTCTGCAGATGGGAGAGGTCTCTCTATGGGGGACACCTGACCCTCCTTCTCAGCAGATGGGAGAGGTCTCTCTATGGGGGACTCCTGACCCTCCTTCTCTGCAGATGGGAGAGGTCTCTCTATGGAAGACACCTGACCCTCCTTCTCTGCAGAGAGGAGAGGTCTCTCTATGGAGGACACCTGACCCTCCTTCTCTGCAGATGGGAGAGGTCTCTCTATGGAGGACACCTGACCCTCCTTCTCTGCAGATAGGAGAGGTCCCTCTATGGAGGACACCTGCCCCTCCTTCTCTGTAGATAGGAGAGGTCTCTCTATGGAAGACACCTGACCCTCCTTCTCTGCAGATAGGAGAGGTCTCTCTATGGGGGACACCTGACCCTCCTTCTCTGCAGATAAGAGAGGTCTCTCTATGGAGGACACCTGACCCTCCTTCTCTGCAGATGGGAGAGGTCTCTCTATGGGGGACATGGGGACACCTGACCCTCCTTCTCTGCAGATGGAAGAGGTCTTTCTATGAAGGACACCTGACCCTCCTTCTCTGTAGATGGGAGAGGTCTCTCTATGGAGGACACCTGACGCCCCTTCTCTGCAGATGGGAGAGGTCTCTCTATGGGGGACACCTCACCCTCCTTCTCTGCAGATGGGAGAGGTCTCTCTATGGGGGACACCTGACCCTCCTTCTCTGCAGATAGGAGAGGTCTCTCTATGGAGGACACCTGGCCCTCCTTCTCTGCAGATGGGAGAGGTCTCTCTATGGAGGACACCTGACCCTCCTTCTCTGCAGATGGGAGAGGTCTCTCTATGGAGGACACCTGACCCTCCTTCTCTGCAGATGGGAGAGGTCTCTCTATGGAGGACCCCTGACCATCCTTCTCTGCAGATAGGAGAGGTCTCTCTATGGGGGACACCTGACCCTCCTTCTCTGCAGATGGGAGAGGTCTCTCTATGGAGGACACCTGACGCTCCTTCTCTGCAGATGGGAGAGGTCTCTCTTTGTAGGAACCCTGACCTTCCTTCTCTGTAGATAGGAGAGGTCTCTCTATGGAGGACCTCTGACCCTCCTTCTCTACATATAGGAGAGGTCTCTCTATGGGGGACACCTGACCCTCATTCTCTGCAGATGGCAGACGTCTCTCTATGGGGGACACCTGTCCCTCCTTCTCTGCAGATAGGAGAGGTCTCTCTATGGAGGACACCTGACCCTCATTCTCTGCAGATGGCAGAGGTCTCTCTATGGGGGACACCTGTCCCTCCTGCTCTGCAGATAGGAGAGGTCTCTCTATGGAGGACACCTGACCCTCATTCTCTGCAGATGGGAGAGGTCTCTCTATGGAAGACACCTGACCCTCCTTCTCTGCAGATAGGAGAGGTCTCTCTATGGAGGACACCTGACCCTCCTTCTCTGCAGATAGGAGAGGTCTCTCTATGGAGGACACCTGACGCTCCTTCTCTGCAGATGGGAGAGGTCTCTCTAGGGGGGACACCTGATCCTCCTCTGCAGATGGGAGAGGTCTCTCTATGGAGGACACCTGACCCTCCTTCTCTGCAGATAGGAGAGGTCTCTCTATGGGGACATGGGGACACCTGACCCTCCTTCTCTGCAGATGGGAGAGGTCTCTCTATGGAGGACACCTGACCCTCCTTCTCTGCAGATGGGAGAGGTCTCTCTATGGAGGACACCTGACCCTCCTTCTCTGTAGATGGGAGAGGTCTCTCTATGGAGGACACCTGACCCTCCTTCTCTGCAGATGGGAGAGGTCTCTCTATGGAGGACACCTGACCCTCCTTCTCTGCAGATAGGAGACGTCTCTCTATGGAGGACCCCTGACCCTTCTCTGTAGATGGGAGAGGTCTCTCTATGGAGGACACCTGACCCTCCTTCTCTACAGATGGGAGAGGTCTCTTTATGGAGGACACCTGACGCTCCTTCTCTGCAGATGGGAGAGGTCTCTCTTTGTAGGAACCCTGACCTTCCTTCTCTGTAGATAGGAGTGGTCTCTCTATGGAGGACCCCTGACCCTCCTTCTCTACATATAGGAGAGGTCTCTCTATGGGGGACACCTGACCCTCATTCTCTGCAGATGGCAGAGGTCTCTCTATGGGGGACACCTGTCCCTCCTTCTCTGCAGATAGGAGAGGGCTCTCTATGGAGGACACCTGACGCTCCTTCTCTGCAGATGGGAGAGGTCTCTCTAGGGGGGACACCTGATCCTCCTTCTCTGCAGATGGGAGAGGTCTCTCTATGGGGGACATCTGTCCCTCCTGCTCTGCAGATAGGAGAGGTCTCTCTATGGAGGACACCTGACCCTCATTCTCTGCAGATGGGAGAGGTCTCTCTATGGAAGACACCTGACCCTCCTTCTCTGCAGATAGGAGAGGTCTCTCTATGGAGGACACCTGACCCTCCTTCTCTGCAGATAGGAGAGGTCTCTCTATGGAGGACACCTGACGCTCCTTCTCTGCAGATGGGAGAGGTCTCTCTAGGGGGGACACCTGATCCTCCGTCTCTGCAGATGGGAGAGGTCTCTCTATGGAGGACACCTGACCCTCCTTCTCTGCAGATAGGAGAGGTCTCTCTATGGGGACATGGGGACACCTGACCCTCCTTCTCTGCAGATGGGAGAGGTCTCTCTATGGAGGACACCTGACCCTCCTTCTCTGCAGATGGGAGAGGTCTCTCTATGGAGGACACCTGACCCTCCTTCTCTGTAGATGGGAGAGGTCTCTCTATGGAGGACACCTGACCCTCCTTCTCTGCAGATGGGAGAGGTCTCTCTATGGAGGACACCTGACCCTCCTTCTCTGCAGATAGGAGACGTCTCTCTATGGAGGACCCCTGACCCTCCTCTGCAGATAGGAGAGGTCTCTCTATGGGGGACACCTGACCCTCCCTCTCTGCAGATGGGAGAGGTCTCTCTATGGAGGACACCTGACGCTCCTTCTCTGCAGATGGGAGAGGTCTCTCTTTGTAGGAACCCTGACCTTCCTTCTCTGTAGATAGGAGCGGTCTCTCTATGGAGGACCCCTGACCCTCCTTCTCTACATATAGGAGAGGTCTCTCTATGGGGGACACCTGACCCTCATTCTCTGCAGATGGCAGAGGTCTCTCTATGGGGGACACCTGTCCCTCCTTCTCTGCAGATAGGAGAGGGCTCTCTATGGAGGACACCTGACGCTCCTTCTCTGCAGATGGGAGAGGTCTCTCTAGGGGGGACACCTGATCCTCCTTCTCTGCAGATGGGAGAGGTCTCTCTATGGAGGACACCTGACCCTCCTTCTCTGCAGATAGGAGAGGTCTCTCTATGGGGACATGGGGACACCTGACCCTCCTTCTCTGCATAGAGGAGAGGTCTCTCTATGGAGGACACGTGACCCTCCTTCTCTGCAGATGGGAGAGGTCTCTCTATGGAAGACACCTGACCCTCCTTCTCTGCAGATAGGAGAGGTGTTTCTATGGGGGACAGCTGACCCTCCTTCTCTGCAGATGGGACAGGTCTCTCTATGGGGGACACCTGACCCTCCTTCACTGCAGATAGGAGAGGTCTCTCTATGGAGGACACCTGGCCCTCCTTCTCTGCAGATGGGAGAGGTCTCTCTATGGAGGACACCTGACCCTCCTTCTCTGCAGATGGGAGAGGTCTCTCTATGGGGGACATCTGACCCTCCTTCTCAGCAGATGGGAGAGGTCTCTCTATGGAAGACACCTGACCCTCCTTCTCTGCAGATAGGAGAGGTCTCTCTATGGGGGACAGCTGACCCTCCTTCTCTGCAGATGGGAGAGGTCTCTCTATGGGGGACTCCTGACACTCCTACCCTGAAGATGGGAGAGGTCTCTATATGGAGGACACCTGACCCTTCTCTGCAGATAGGAGAGGTCTCTCTATGGAGGACCCCTGACCCTCCTCTGCAGATGGGAGAGGTCTCTCTTTGTAGGAACCCTGACCCTCCTTCTCTGCAGATGGGAGAAGTCTCTATATGGGGGACATGGGGACCCCTGAGCCTCATTCTCTGTAGACTTAAGGGTGACCCTGGGACGCCTGACCTTCCTTCTCTGCAGATGGGAGAGGTCTCTCTATGGGGGACATGGGGACCCCTGACCCTCCTTCTCTGCAGATGGGAGAGGTCTCTCTATGGAGGACACAGGGACCCCTGACCTTCCTTCTCTGCAAATGGGAGAGGTCTCTCTATGGAAGACACCTGACCCTCCTTCTCTGCAGATAGGAGAGGTCTCTCTATGGGGGACACCTGACCCTCCTTCCCTGCAGATGGGAGAGGTCTCTCTATGGGGGACACCTGACCCTCCTCTGCAGATAGGAGAGGTCTCTCTATGGGGGACACCTGACTCTCCTCTGCAGATGGGAGAGGTCTCTCTATGGAGGACCGCTGACCCTCCTCTGCAGATGGGAGAGGTCTCTCTTTGTAGGAACCCTGACCCTCCTTCTCTGCAGACGGGAGAAGTCTCTCTATGGGGGACATAGGAACCCCTGAGCCTCATTTTCTGTAGACTGGAGAGGTCTCTCTATGGAGGACACCTGACCCTCATTCTCTGCAGATGGCAGAGGTCTCTCTATGGGGGACACCTGTCCCTCCTTCTCTGCAGATAGGAGAGGTCTCTCTATGGAGGACACCTGACCCTCCCTCTCTGCAGACGGGAGAGGTCTCTCTATGGGGGACACCGGACCCTCCTTCTCTGCAGATAGGAGGTCTCTCTATGGAGGACACCTGACCCTCCTTCTCTGCAGATAGGAGAGGTCTCTCTATGGAGG
Source organism: Rana muscosa (assembly GCA_029206835.1). NCBI lineage: Eukaryota > Metazoa > Chordata > Amphibia > Anura > Ranidae > Rana > Rana muscosa. Next base: position 347,887,153 of record CM055125.1, on the reverse strand, counting down.
ACACCTGACCCTCATTCTCTGCAGATAGGAGAGGTCTCTCTATGGAAGACACCTAACCCTCCTTCTCTGCAGATAGGAGAGGTCTCTCTATGGAGGACACCTGACCCTCCTTCTCTGCAGATAGGAGAGGTCTCTCTATGGAGGACACCTGTTCCTCCTCTGCAGATAGGAGAGGTCTCTCTATGGAGGACACCTGACCCTCATTCTCTGCAGATGGCAGAGGTCTCTCTATGGGGGACACCTGTCCCTCCTTCTCTGCAGATAGGAGAGGTCTCTCTATGGAGGACACCTGACCCTCCTTCTCTGCAGACGGGAGAGGTTTCTCTATGGGGGACACCGGACCCACCTTCTCTGCAGATAGGAGGTCTCTCTATGGAGGACACCTGACCCTCCTTCTCTGCAGATAGGAGAGGTCTCTCTATGGGGGACACCTGACCCTCATTCTCTGCAGATGGGAGAGGTCTCTCTATGGAAGACACCTGACCCTCCTTCTCTGCAGATAGGAGAGGTCTCTCTATGGAGGACACCTGACTCTCCTTCTCTGCAGATGGGAAAGGTCTCTCTAGGGGGGACACCTGATCCTCCTTCTCTGCAGATGGGAGAGATCTCTCTATAGAGGACACCTGACCCTCCTTCTCTTCAGATAGGAGAGGTCTCTCTATGGGGACATGGGGACACCTGACCCTCCTTCTCTTCAGATGGGAGAGGTCTCTCTATGGAGGACACCTGACCCTCCTTCTCTGCAGATGGGAGAGGTCTCTCTATGGAGGACACCTGAACCTCCTTCTCTGTAGATGGGAGAGGTCTCTCTATGGAGGACACCTGACCCTCCTTCTCTGCAGATGGGAGAGGTCTCTCTATGGAGGACCCCTGACCCTCCTTCTCTGCAGATAGGAGAGGTCTCTCTATGGGGGACACCTGACCCTCCTTCTCTGCAGATGGGAGGGTTCTCTCTATGGAGGACACCTGATGCTCCTTCTCTGCAGATGGGAGAGGTCTCTCTTTGTAGGAACCCTGACCTTCCTTCTCTGTAGATAGGAGAGGTCTCTCTTTGTAGGAACCCTGACCTTCCTTCTCTGTAGATAGGAGAGGTCTCTCTATGGAGGACCCCTGACCCTCCTTCTCTGCAGATAGGAGAGGTCTCTCTATGGAGGACCCCTGACCCTCCTTCTCTGCAGATAGGAGAGGTCTCTCTATGGGGGACACCTGACCCTCCTTCTCTGCAGATGGGAGAGGTCTCTCTATGGAGGACACCTGACGCTCCTTCTCTGCAGATGGGAGAGGTCTCTCTTTGTAGGAACCCTGACCTTCCTTCTCTGTAGATAGGAGAGGTCTCTCTATGGAGGACCCCTGACCCTCCTTCTCTGCAGATAGGAGAGGTCTCTCTATGGAGGACACCTGACCCTCATTCTCTGCAGATGGCAGAGGTCTCTCTATGGGGGACACCTGTCCCTCCTGCTCTGCAGATAGGAGAGGTCTCTCTATGGAGGACACCTGACCCTCATTCTCTGCAGATGGGAGAGGTCTCTCTATGGAAGACACCTGACCCTCCTTCTCTGCAGATAGGAGAGGTCTCTCTATGGAGGACACCTGACCCTCCTTCTCTGCAGATAGGAGAGGTCTCTCTATGGAGGACACCTGATGCTCCTTCTCTGCAGATGGGAGAGGTCTCTCTAGGGGGGGACACCTGATCCTCCTTCTCTGCAGATGGGAGAGGTCTCTCTATGGAGGACACCTGACCCTCCTTCTCTGCAGATTGGAGAGGTCTCTCTATGGGGACATGGGGACACCTGACCCTCCTTCTCTGCAGATGGGAGAGGTCTCTCTATGGAGGACACCTGACCCTCCTTCTCTGCAGATGGGAGAGGTCTCTCTATGGAGGACACCTGACCCTCCTTCTCTGTAGATGGGAGAGGTCTCTCTATGGAGGACACCTGACCCTCCTTCTCTGCAGATGGGAGAGGTCTCTCTATGGAGGACACCTGACCCTCCTTCTCTGCAGATAGGAGAGGTCTCTCTATGGGGGACACCTGACCCTCCTTCTCTGCAGATGGGAGAGGTATCTCTATGGAGGACACCTGACGCTCCTTCTCTGCAGATGGGAGAGGTCTCTCTATGGAGGACACCTGACGCTCCTTCTCTGCAGATGGGAGAGGTCTCTCTAGGGGGGACACCTGATCCTCCTTCTCTGCAGATGGGAGAGGTCTCTCTATGGAGGACACCTGACCCTCCTTCTCTGCAGATAGGAGAGGTCTCTCTATGGGGACATGGGGACACCTGACCCTCCTTCTCTGCATAGAGGAGAGGTCTCTCTATGGAGGACACGTGACCCTCCTTCTCTGCAGATGGGAGAGGTCTCTCTATGGAAGACACCTGACCCTCCTTCTCTGCAGATAGGAGAGATGTTTCTATGGGGGACAGCTGACCCTCCTTCTCTGCAGATGGGACAGGTCTCTCTATGGGGGACACCTGACCCTCCTTCCCTGAAGATGGGAGAGGTCTCTCTATGGAGGACACCTGACCCTTCTCTGCAGATAGGAGAGGTCTCTCTATGGAGGACACCTGACCCTCCTTCTCTGCAGATGGGAGAGGTCTCTTTATGGAGGACACCTGAGCCTCCTTCTCTGCAGATGGGAGAGGTCTCTTTATGGAGGACACCTGAGCCTCCTTCTCTGCAGATGGGAGAGGTCTCTCTATGGGGGACACCTGACCCTCCTTCTCTGCAGATGGGAGAGGTCTCTCTATGGAAGACACCTGACCCCCTTCTCTGCAGATAGGAGAGGTCTCTCTATGGGGGACAGCTGACCCTCCTTCTCTGCAGATGGGAGAGGTCTCTCTATGGGGGACTCCTGACCCTCCTCCCCTGAAGATGGGAGAGGTCTCTATATGGAGGACACCTGACCCTTCTCTGCAAATAGGAGAGGTCTCTCTATGTAGGAACCCTGACCCTCCTTCTCTGCAGATGGGAGAAGTCTCTATATGGGGGACATGGGGACCCCTGAGCCTCATTCTCTGTAGACTTAAGGGTGACCCTGGGACGCCTGACCTTCCTTCTCTGCAGATGGGAGAGGTCTCTCTATGGGGGACATGGGGACCCCTGACCCTCCTTCTCTGCAGATGGGAGAGGTCTCTCTATGGAGGACACAGGGACCCCTGACCTTCCTTCTCTGCAAATGGGAGAGGTCTCTCTATGGAAGACACCTGACCCTCCTTCTCTGCAGATAGGAGAGGTCTCTCTATGGGGGACACCGGACCCTCCTTCTCTGCAGATAGGAGGTCTCTCTATGGAGGACACCTGACCCTTCTTCTCTGCAGATAGGAGAGGTCTCTCTATGGAGGACACCTGACCCTCATTCTCTGCAGATAGGAGAGGTCTCTCTATGGAAGACACCTAACCCTCCTTCTCTGCAGATAGGAGAGGTCTCTCTATGGAGGACACCTGACCCTCCTTCTCTGCAGATAGGAGAGGTCTCTCTATGGAGGACACCTGTCCCTCCTCTGCAGATAGGAGAGGTCTCTCTATGGAGGACACCTGACCCTCCTTCTCTGCAGACGGGAGAGGTCTCTCTATGGAGGACACCTGACCCTCATTCTCTGCAGATGGCAGAGGTCTCTCTATGGGGGACACCTGACCCTCCTTCCCTGAAGATGGGAGAGGTCTCTCTAAGGAGGACACCTGACCCTTCTCTGTAGATGGGAGAGGTCTCTCTATGGAGGACACCTGACCCTCCTTCTCTGCAGATGGGAGAGGTTTCTCTATGGAGGACCCCTGACCCTCCTTCTCTGCAGATAGGAGAGGTCTCTCTATGGGGGACACCTGACCCTCCTTCTCTGCAGATGGGAGGGGTCTCTCTATGGAGGACACCTGATGCTCCTTCTCTGCAGATGGGAGAGGTCTCTCTTTGTAGGAACCCTGACCTTCCTTCTCTGTAGATAGGAGAGGTCTCTCTATGGAGGACCCCTGACCCTCCTTCTCTGCATATAGGAGAGGTCTCTCTATGGGGGACACCTGACCCTCCTTCTCTGCAGATGGGAGGGGTCTCTCTATGGAGGACACCTGACCCTCCTTCTCTGCAGATAGGAGATGTCTCCTCTATGGAGGACACCTGACCCTCCTTCTCTGCAGATGGGAGAGGTCTCTCTATGGAAGGCACCTGACCCTCCTTCTCTGCAGATAGAAGAGGTCTCTCTATGGGGGACAGCTGACCCTCCTTCTCTGCAGATGGGAGAGGTCTCTCTATGGGGGACACCTGACCCTCCTTCCCTGAAGATGGGAGAGGTCTCTCTATGGAGGACACCTGACCCTTCTCTGCAGATAGGAGAGGTCTCTCTATGGGGGACACCTGTCCCTCCTTCTCTGCAGATAGGAGAGGTCTCTCTATGGAGGACACCTGACCCTCCCTCTCTGCAGACGGGAGAGGTCTCTCTATGGGGGACACCGGACCCTCCTTCTCTGCAGATAGGAGGTCTCTCTATGGAGGACACCTGACCCTCCTTCTCTGCAGATAGGAGAGGTCTCTCTATGGAGGACACCTGACCCTCATTCTCTGCAGATAGGAGAGGTCTCTCTATGGAAGACACCTAACCCTCCTTCTCTGCAGATAGGAGAGGTCTCTCTATGGAGGACACCTGACCCTCCTTCTCTGCAGATAGGAGAGGTCTCTCTATGGAGGACACCTGTTCCTCCTCTGCAGATAGGAGAGGTCTCTCTATGGAGGACACCTGACCCTCATTCTCTGCAGATGGCAGAGGTCTCTCTATGGGGGACACCTGTCCCTCCTTCTCTGCAGATAGGAGAGGTCTCTCTATGGAGGACACCTGACCCTCCTTCTCTGCAGACGGGAGAGGTTTCTCTATGGGGGACACCGGACCCACCTTCTCTGCAGATAGGAGGTCTCTCTATGGAGGACACCTGACCCTCCTTCTCTGCAGATAGGAGAGGTCTCTCTATGGAGGACACCTGACCCTCATTCTCTGCAGATGGGAGAGGTCTCTCTATGGAAGACACCTGACCCTCCTTCTCTGCAGATAGGAGAGGTCTCTCTATGGAGGACACCTGATCCTCCTTCTCTGCAGATGGGAGAGATCTCTCTATAGAGGACACCTGACCCTCCTTCTCTTCAGATAGGAGAGGTCTCTCTATGGGGACATGGGGACACCTGACCCTCCTTCTCTTCAGATGGGAGAGGTCTCTCTATGGAGGACACCTGACCCTCCTTCTCTGCAGATGGGAGAGGTCTCTCTATGGAGGACACCTGAACCTCCTTCTCTGTAGATGGGAGAGGTCTCTCTATGGAGGACACCTGACCCTCCTTCTCTGCAGATGGGAGAGGTCTCTCTATGGAGGACCCCTGACCCTCCTTCTCTGCAGATAGGAGAGGTCTCTCTATGGGGGACACCTGACCCTCCTTCTCTGCAGATGGGAGGGTTCTCTCTATGGAGGACACCTGATGCTCCTTCTCTGCAGATGGGAGAGGTCTCTCTTTGTAGGAACCCTGACCTTCCTTCTCTGTAGATAGGAGAGGTCTCTCTTTGTAGGAACCCTGACCTTCCTTCTCTGTAGATAGGAGAGGTCTCTCTATGGAGGACCCCTGACCCTCCTTCTCTGCAGATAGGAGAGGTCTCTCTATGGAGGACCCCTGACCCTCCTTCTCTGCAGATAGGAGAGGTCTCTCTATGGGGGACACCTGACCCTCCTTCTCTGCAGATGGGAGAGGTCTCTCTATGGAGGACACCCGACGCTCCTTCTCTGCAGATGGGAGAGGTCTCTCTTTGTAGGAACCCTGACCTTCCTTCTCTGTAGATAGGAGAGGTCTCTCTATGGAGGACCCCTGACCCTCATTCTCTGCAGATGGCAGAGGTCTCTCTATGGGGGACACCTGTCCCTCCTGCTCTGCAGATAGGAGAGGTCTCTCTATGGAGGACACCTGACCCTCATTCTCTGCAGATGGGAGAGGTCTCTCTATGGAAGACACCTGACCCTCCTTCTCTGCAGATAGGAGAGGTCTCTCTATGGAGGACACCTGACCCTCCTTCTCTGCAGATAGGAGAGGTCTCTCTATGGAGGACACCTGATGCTCCTTCTCTGCAGATGGGAGAGGTCTCTCTAGGGGGGGGACACCTGATCCTCCTTCTCTGCAGATGGGAGAGGTCTCTCTATGGAGGACACCTGACCCTCCTTCTCTGCAGATTGGAGAGGTCTCTCTATGGGGACATGGGGACACCTGACCCTCCTTCTCTGCAGATGGGAGAGGTCTCTCTATGGAGGACACCTGACCCTCCTTCTCTGCAGATGGGAGAGGTCTCTCTATGGAGGACACCTGACCCTCCTTCTCTGTAGATGGGAGAGGTCTCTCTATGGAGGACACCTGACCCTCCTTCTCTGCAGATGGGAGAGGTCTCTCTATGGAGGACACCTGACCCTCCTTCTCTGCAGATAGGAGAGGTCTCTCTATGGGGGACACCTGACCCTCCTTCTCTGCACATGGGAGAGGTCTCTCTATGGAGGACACCTGACGCTCCTTCTCTGCAGATGGGAGAGGTCTCTCTATGGAGGACACCTGACGCTCCTTCTCTGCAGATGGGAGAGGTCTCTCTAGGGGGGACACCTGATCCTCCTTCTCTGCAGATGGGAGAGGTCTCTCTATGGAGGACACCTGACCCTCCTTCTCTGCAGATAGGAGAGGTCTCTCTATGGGGACATGGGGACACCTGACCCTCCTTCTCTGCATAGAGGAGAGGTCTCTCTATGGAGGACACGTGACCCTCCTCCTCTGCAGATGGGAGAGGTCTCTCTATGGAAGACACCTGACCCTCCTTCTCTGCAGATAGGAGAGATGTTTCTATGGGGGACAGCTGACCCTCCTTCTCTGCAGATGGGACAGGTCTCTCTATGGGGGACACCTGACCCTCCTTCCCTGAAGATGGGAGAGGTCTCTCTATGGAGGACACCTGACCCTTCTCTGCAGATAGGAGAGGTCTCTCTATGGAGGACACCTGACCCTCCTTCTCTGCAGATGGGAGAGGTCTCTTTATGGAGGACACCTGAGCCTCCTTCTCTGCAGATGGGAGAGGTCTCTCTATGGGGGACACCTGACCCTCCTTCTCTGCAGATGGGAGAGGTCTCTCTATGGAAGACACCTGACCCTCCTTCTCTGCAGATAGGAGAGGTCTCTCTATGGGGGACAGCTGACCCTCCTTCTCTGCAGATGGGAGAGGTCTCTCTATGGGGGACTCCTGACCCTCCTCCCCTGAAGATGGGAGAGGTCTCTATATGGAGGACACCTGACCCTTCTCTGCAAATAGGAGAGGTCTCTCTATGTAGGAACCCTGACCCTCCTTCTCTGCAGATGGGAGAAGTCTCTATATGGGGGACATGGGGACCCCTGAGCCTCATTCTCTGTAGACTTAAGGGTGACCCTGGGACGCCTGACCTTCCTTCTCTGCAGATGGGAGAGGTCTCTCTATGGGGGACATGGGGACCCCTGACCCTCCTTCTCTGCAGATGGGAGAGGTCTCTCTATGGAGGACACAGGGACCCCTGACCTTCCTTCTCTGCAAATGGGAGAGGTCTCTCTATGGAAGACACCTGACCCTCCTTCTCTGCAGATAGGAGAGGTCTCTCTATGGGGGACACCGGACCCTCCTTCTCTGCAGATAGGAGGTCTCTCTATGGAGGACACCTGACCCTCCTTCTCTGCAGATAGGAGAGGTCTCTCTATGGAGGACACCTGACCCTCATTCTCTGCAGATAGGAGAGGTCTCTCTATGGAAGACACCTAACCCTCCTTCTCTGCAGATAGGAGAGGTCTCTCTATGGAGGACACCTGACCCTCCTTCTCTGCAGATAGGAGAGGTCTCTCTATGGAGGACACCTGTCCCTCCTCTGCAGATAGGAGAGGTCTCTCTATGGAGGACACCTGACCCTCCTTCTCTGCAGACGGGAGAGGTCTCTCTATGGAGGACACCTGACCCTCATTCTCTGCAGATGGCAGAGGTCTCTCTATGGGGGACACCTGACCCTCCTTCCCTGAAGATGGGAGAGGTCTCTCTATGGAGGACACCTGACCCTTCTCTGTAGATGGGAGAGGTCTCTCTATGGAGGACACCTGACCCTCCTTCTCTGCAGATGGGAGAGGTTTCTCTATGGAGGACCCCTGACCCTCCTTCTCTGCAGATAGGAGAGGTCTCTCTATGGGGGACACCTGACCCTCCTTCTCTGCAGATGGGAGGGGTCTCTCTATGGAGGACACCTGATGCTCCTTCTCTGCAGATGGGAGAGGTCTCTCTTTGTAGGAACCCTGACCTTCCTTCTCTGTAGATAGGAGAGGTCTCTCTATGGAGGACCCCTGACCCTCCTTCTCTGCATATAGGAGAGGTCTCTCTATGGGGGACACCTGACCCCCCTTCTCTGCAGATGGGAGGGGTCTCTCTATGGAGGACACCTGACCCTCCTTCTCTGCAGATAGGAGATGTCTCCTCTATGGAGGACACCTGACCCTCCTTCTCTGCAGATGGGAGAGGTCTCTCTATGGAAGGCACCTGACCCTCCTTCTCTGCAGATAGAAGAGGTCTCTCTATGGGGGACAGCTGACCCTCCTTCTCTGCAGATGGGAGAGGTCTCTCTATGGGGGACACCTGACCCTCCTTCCCTGAAGATGGGAGAGGTCTCTCTATGGAGGACACCTGACCCTTCTCTGCAGATAGGAGAGGTCTCTCTATGGAGGACACCTGACCCTCCTTCTCTGCAGATGGGAGAGGTCTCTTTATGGAGGACACCTGAACCTCCTTCTCTGCAGATGGGAGAGGTCTCTCTATGGGGGACACCTGATCCTCCTCTGCAGATGGGAGAGGTCTCTCTATGGAAGACACCTGACCCTCCTTCTCTGCAGACAGGAGAGGTCTCTCTATGGGGGACAGCTGACCCACCTTCTCTGCAGATAGGAGGTCTCTCTATGGAGGACACCTGACCCTCCTTCTCTGCAGATGGGAGAGGTCTCTCTATGGAGGACACCTGACCCTCATTCTCTGCAGATGGGAGAGGTCTCTCTATGGAAGACACCTGACCCTCCTTCTCTGCAGATAGGAGAGGTCTCTCTATGGAGGACACCTGACCCTCATTCTCTGCAGATAGGAGAGGTCTCTCTATGGAAGACACCTAACCCTCCTTCTCTGCAGATAGGAGAGGTCTCTCTATGGGGGACACCTGACCCTCCTTCTCTGCAGATAGGAGAGGTCTCTCTATGGGGGACACCTGTCCCTCCTCTGCAGATAGGAGAGGTCTCTCTATGGAGGACACCTGACCCTCCTTCTCTGCAGACGGGAGAGGTCTCTCTATGGAGGACACCTGACCCTCATTCTCTGCAGATGGCAGAGGTCTCTCTATGGAAGACACCTGACCCTCCTTCTCTGCAGATAGGAGAGGTCTCTCTATGGAGGACACATGACCCTCCTTCTCTGCAGATGGGAGAGGTCTCTCTAGGGGGGACACCTGATCCTCCTTCTCTGCAGATGGGAGAGATCTCTCTATAGAGGACACCTGACCCTCCTTCTCTTCAGATAGGAGAGGTCTCTCTATGGGGACATGGGGACACCTGACCCTCCTTCTCTTCAGATGGGAGAGGTCTCTCTATGGAGGACACCTGACCCTCCTTCTCTGCAGATGGGAGAGGTCTCTCTATGGAGGACACCTGAACCTCCTTCTCTGTAGATGGGAGAGGTTTCTCTATGGAGGACCCCTGACCCTCCTTCTCTGCAGATAGGAGAGGTCTCTCTATGGGGGACACCTGACCCTCCTTCTCTGCAGATGGGAGGGGTCTCTCTATGGAGGACACCTGATGCTCCTTCTCTGCAGATGGGAGAGGTCTCTCTTTGTAGGAACCCTGACCTTCCTTCTCTGTAGATAGGAGAGGTCTCTCTATGGAGGACCCCTGACCCTCCTTCTCTGCATATAGGAGAGGTCTCTCTATGGGGGACACCTGACCCTCCTTCTCTGCAGATGGGAGGGGTCTCTCTATGGAGGACACCTGACCCTCCTTCTCTGCAGATAGGAGATGTCTCCTCTATGGAGGACACCTGACCCTCCTTCTCTGCAGATGGGAGAGGTCTCTCTATGGAAGGCACCTGACCCTCCTTCTCTGCAGATGGGAGGGGTCTCTCTATGGAGGACACCTGATGCTCCTTCTCTGCAGATGGGAGAGGTCTCTCTTTGTAGGAACCCTGACCTTCCTTCTCTGTAGATAGGAGAGGTCTCTCTATGGAGGACCCCTGACCCTCCTTCTCTGCATATAGGAGAGGTCTCTCTATGGGGGACACCTGACCCTCCTTCTCTGCAGATGGGAGGGGTCTCTCTATGGGGGACACCTGACCCTCCTTCTCTGAAGATGGGAGAGGTCTCTCTATGGAGGACACCTGACCCTTCTCTGCAGGTAGGAGAGGTCTCTCTATGGAGGACACCTGACCCTCCTTCTCTGCAGATGGGAGAGGTCTCTTTATGGAGGACACCTGAACCTCCTTCTCTGCAGATGGGAGAGGTCTCTCTATGGGGGACACCTGATCCTCCTCTGCAGATGGGAGAGGTCTCTCTATGGAAGACACCTGACCCTCCTTCTCTGCAGACAGGAGAGGTCTCTCTATGGGGGACAGCTGACCCTCCTTCTCTGCAGATGGGAGAGGTCTCTCTATGGGGGACTCCTGACCCTCCTTTCCTGAAGATGAGAGAGGTCTCTCTATGGAGGACACCTGACCCTTCTCTGCAGATAGGAGAGGTCTCTCTATGGAGGACCCCTGACCCTCCTCTGCAGATGGGAGAGGTCTCTCTTTGTAGGATCCCTGACTCTCCTTCTCTGCAGATGGGAGAAGTCTCTATATGGGGGACATGGGGACCCCTGAGCCTCATTCTCTGTAGACTTAAGGGTGACCCTGGGACGCCTGACCTTCCTTCTCTGCAGATGGGAGAGGTCTCTCTATGGGGGACATGGGGACCCCTGACCCTCCTTCTCTGCAGATGGAAGAGGTCTCTCTATGGAGGACACAGGGACCCCTGACCTTCCTTCTCTGCAGATGGGAGAGGTCTCTCTATGGAAGACACCTGACCCTCCTTCTCTGCAGATAGGAGAGGTCTCTCTATGGGGGACACCTGACCCTCCTTCCCTGCAGATGGGAGAGGTCTCTCTATGGGGGACACCTGACCCTCCTCTGCAGGTAGGAGAGGTCTCTCTATGGGGGACACTTGACTCTCCTCTGCAGATAGGAGAGGTCTCTCTATGGAGGACCCCTGACCCTCCTCTGCATATGGGAGAGGTCTCTCTTTGTAGGAACCCTGACACTCCTTCTCTGCAGATGGGAGAAGTCTCTCTATGGGGGACATAGGGACCCCTGAGCCTCATTCTCTGTAGACTGGAGAGGTCTCCCTAAGGGTGACCCTGGGACCCCTGACCTTCCTTCTCTGCAGATGGGAGAGGTCTCTCTATGGGGGACATGGGGCCCCCTGAGCCTCATTCTCTGTAGACTGGAGAGGTCTCCCTAAGGGTGACCCTGGGACCCCTGACCTTCCTTCTCTGCAGATGGGAGAGGTCTCTCTATGGGGGACACGGGGACCCCTGACCTTCCTTCTCTGCAGATGGGAGAGGTCTCTCTATGGGGAGCATGGGAACCCCTGACCCTCCTTCTCTGCAGATGGGGGAGGTCTCTCTATGGAGGACATGGGGACCCCTGAGCCTCATTCTCTGCAGATGGGGGAGGTCTCTCTATGGAGGACACGGGGACCCCTGAGCCTCATTCTCTGCAGATGGGGGAGGTCTCTCTATGGAGGACACGGGGACCCCTGAGCCTCATTCTCTGCAGATGGGAGAGGTCTCTCTATGGGGGGCATGGGGACCCCTGACCCTCCTTCTCTGCAGATGGGGGAGGTCTCTCTATGGAGGACACGGGGACCCCTGACCCTCCTTCTCTGCAGATGGGGGAGGTCTCTCTATGGAGGACACGGGGACCCCTGAGCCTCATTCTCTGCAGATGGAGGAGGTCTCTCTATGGAGGAAACGGGGACCCCTGACCCTCCTCTGTACACGGGAAAGACCGCTCTATGGGAAACGTTTGCAACAATATATTTTTTTCCCCCTTGGGGTCTTTTTAGGCGATGTACAAAGCTTATAGTAAAAGGCGAAATGTTTATTCCAATACAGAACAGGATAATACAATAGAAGATTACAGCACAGCCGGCATTAGTGTACATGTACAACATAACATGCTATGTGTCTCAAGATACCCAATTTTCCATGTTCCACCATTATTATCTTCCATGTCATTCAGCTTTGACTACATTGAGGTTAAATCAGGACAGAGCCAACGCGTTTCGGAGAGAACTCCTTCCTCGGGGAAGGAAGAGTATACTATATGTACAATATTATGAGATATACATAGTAAGATCCATACATATTGTACAGAAAACAAACTCATCCCGCCGTATACTAACAACGAGAAGTTGTCAGAGTCGCCCCCTATGGGAATACAGCGGACTTTTATATGTGGCATTCTTATATTCTATGTGATTTATGGGCAGCATTGTTCATTTATTGTATATACAGCCTGCCTAGGACCGCCCACTCCTTCAGACTGACACCCGCCCATTAAGGCATTTTAATATTTGCATAACTCCTCCCACTGCTTACATCAGGATTGAGGGCTCTATAGAGGAGTACTGAAGCGGGGTACTGGGGTGTTTTCAGGAAGTTATGTACAGCCCCCTGCTGGCCCCTCCCACCAGCCATGATCTGCCCGCATTGCATAGAGAAGCACAGAGTGATGACATCATAAGGTATAAAATACAATATGTTTATGAGAATGGAAAGTTTCATTAGAATGTTGATTAGGATTAGAAGAGAGCCTGCGGAGAAGCGTGTTCTCTGCCGGCACATCTGGTTTGTAGCCGGTAATCAGCAGATGATATCTCGCTTGCCTCTGGTGAAGATCGGAGAATGATATGAAGAGGAAAATTCCGATTCCTTACATAACATATAGATGGGTTGTATACATTGTGTCAGGTCAGATCCATAAAGGAGTCGGGGGAGGGGCATATGGAAACTCTCTCTCCGTATACCGCCATGGCTTTCTTAAAGGAACACGCGTCCAATAAGGGGCGAAGGATGAATCAACAGCAGCAGGAATCATCTGCCGGCTTTTAAAGGGGCGGCGCAGTGGCTCAGTGGTTAGCACTTCTGTCTTGCAGCACTGGGACTCTCAGTACAAATCTCAGCCATGGGAACTATCTGCATGGAGTTTGTATGTGAGAATGTATGCACATGATGCCATCATTCTTATGCATTGGCTGCCACCATTTCCCTCCACATCTGGACCTTGCTATGCTCACCATGCAGCACCCTCCCGGGGGATTATGGGAAAAAGTCTGTTATTAGACATTTTGGTTTTTGTTTTCAGAAAGTTATGTGAAAGGAACATAAAATCATCCGGACAGGGAGGATGGGATGAGGAGGACGAGTGAACGGGCGACTCCCGGCTGAGTGTGCACATGTGCCCCAAGGAGGATGTCCTCTAATTACTGAGAGCGTGGCACGCGGCACATGTGCCCTTCAGTAAGTACTTTGTACTAATTAAAGAGTATGACTAGAGAACAGCAGGGATCGGACATTCCTTCTCCGACACATGCAGAACAATCTGTGCTCCTGCCATCTTCCTAGCCGCCCTCATGATGACTTCCTGTGTTCCCCGACTGGTCACCCACTTCTCCTCTGTACCCTGGAGGGAACATTCCTGTCTGTGGGATCTCATATCATCCAGGATCTGGATTTCTAAGCGTACAAGACATTCATAAAAGGGGGCAAATCTGCTCTTCAGATCTTCCCAACAAAAATATGACGCCGGGCAAATCACAGGTCTGACTTCATGATTTGGTAAAACACCTTTCAGCGGCTTGCTATCAATGCTTCGAAGGATCTTCCATTGAACTCCATGGGTGACATGGAGGCATCGGACATTGAACTCCAACTCATTAGGAGACCTGGGGTTTGGGCCTGGGGCCCTCAGTAAGAGAGCTGGGGTTAGGGTTAGGGCCTGGGGCACTCAGTAGGTAGATCGGCATTGAACTCCGTGGATGACATGGAAGGATCGAACATTGAACTCTATGGATGACATTGAAGGATCGGACATTGAACCCCATGGATGACATGGAAGGATCGGACATTGAACCCCATGGATGACATGGAAGGATCGGACATTGAACCCCATGGATGACATGTGGATCGGGCATTGAACCTCATGGATGACATGAAAGGATCGGACATTGAACTCCATGGATGACATGGAAGGATCGGACATTGAACTCCATGGATGACATGGAAGGATCGGACATTGAACCCCAGGAGACCTGGGGCATATGCCCTGGGAACCAGGGGCCAGCAGTGCCCTTGCTCAGTACATTGTCTCAGCAAGTCTCCAGAGGCAGACTTATATTCCTCTGCTGTGCGAAGAGTTAACAGTAAGTAAGCGTAGCGTGGCTGTAATATTCCATGCTGGCGGTGCACTCGCTGTACAGACACACATTTCCAATAAGTACAATTCTTACAAATAATCATTTACACGGCCTCGGGGAACCGAGGAACGCACAAACCCAGAAAGTCTCATATTGGCCGTCTAGACAGGTTCAGTAACATGGAGAACGGGCGATGAAACACCCCGAACCGTCCACGCTCCAAGCTGGAGGGATCCAGACACAGAACAGGTGGAGCTCAGAGTAGACAAGTGGCCCCCGAGGTGACCTGTCTAGTCCAGTCTAACACCACTTTCTAGTCCATTCATCATACAGCCTATGGGGTGCTTAGATTTCCCTCTATTTCTCCTGCACATCTTTTTCTATTCTGCCATTTGGACTTTCCATATCGAAAGAGAAGTCTGTTATTTTATAACCTCCCCCCTACTTAAAGCAATCCCCCACCGCAACCAGTACCCCCATGGGAATAGGTCCCCCCCACTGCAACCCTCACACGAACAGGTACCCCCTCCAGCAACAAGTACCCTCATGGGAATGGGTACTCCCGACGCAACAAGTATCCCCACGGGAACAGGTACTCACAATTAAACCCCCCAGCAGGAAAACACAGCAATAAAAAAAGATTTCCCACCTTTCCCATCCACATTAAATGAAGCCCTGAGGGGGAGGAGGGAGGGGTATGGGGTGGGCTACAGCCACTACAATTCACAGGTGAGAGTTGATAGAAATGATGGAGCCCATTGAACACATTGTGTGTGGAATTCCTCTCCACCTTTCCCGTCTATTCCACAACCTCTCACACCACACTGGAAAACATGGAGCCGGAATAAGGCATGAGGCATCACAGCACCTCCAACAGATCACTCCATGAAGATTAGCAGAAATATTAAAGTAGACATCAATAGGCACTACGAAAGGGACTGCTGGAAAAAAAAATCAACAATGTCCCACATAAGAAGGCCTTCCATAAAGGGGGCGGTCCACACAAAGATGTTTCAGTTAACTAGTTACTTCAGTGCCCTTTTAATATAGAGGTGTACAAGAAGGTGGGGAGGGCTCTGAGTATACCCTTCCTCCCCCATATGAGTTATGCAGAGTGGGTGTATGGGGCATTCCAGACTCGTCGGGATTATGACACTTTTTTTTTAGTCTAGTAATCCGTTATTATACGTGGAGTGCACGTGTCAGGTATCTTTACGGAGTAAAATCCTCCCTGTTGAAGTGGTGGTGCAGGACATTCTGGGTGAGGTTGGGAAGATTCAGGGTCTTGAGAAAGACAGGTGGCAGCAGGAGGCCTGGATAAGGGCATGGAGGAATATCAGTACTCTTTAGCTGCTGCCTGTTGATCTCAGGGTGTGCGGCTTTCTTTCTGTCCTTGCTTCACTCCCCTAGATTTTCAGATCAAATATATTTTGATAAAAGGCTACATGCATGGTGACGGTGATGTTCCTTAGTCTGGCTCTGTCGTAGGGATTATGTTGTGCGCAATTTGGTTTGCACCATTTATTATGTTTTTTTTGTATTCATATTCAATTATTTTGTAAATATGTTTTATTTATTTATTATGGTTTTATTGTATATAAATTGTTGTTAGTAAGATTTTCAATAAAAAAAATTAACCCCTCATAATGGACACAACAGGTGTACAGGCCTAGGAACTCAGCACAGGGATGGTGGAAAGCCCTCATAATGGGCACAGAAGAGTGTGCAGACCCGGGAACTCAGCACAGGGATGGTGGGAACCTCACATAATGGGCATAGCAGGTGAACAGACCCGGGAACTCTTCACAGGGATTGTGGGAAACCCCCATAATAGACACAGCAGGAGTACAGACCCAAGAATCCAAAACTGGGATGGTGGGAACCCCTCATAATAGGCACAGTGGGTGTAGAGACCTGAGAACTCAGCACAGGGATGGTGGGAACCCGTCATATTGGGCACAGCGGGTGTACAGACTGTAGAACTTAGCACAGGGATGGAGGGAACCTCACATAATAGGCATAGCAGGTGTACAGACCCAAGAACTCTTCACAGGGATTGTGGGAAACCCCCATAATAGACACAGCAGGAGTACAGACCCAAGAATCCAAAACTGGGATGGTGGGAACCCCTCATAATAGGCACAGCAGGTGTACAGACCTGAGAACTCAGCACAGGGATGGTGGGAACCCCTCATAATGGGCACAGCGGGTGTACAGACTGTAGAACTTAGCACAGGGATGGAGGGAACTTCACATAACTTCAGTGCCCTTAGCCCATAGCAGGTGTACAGACCCAAGAACTCTTCACAGGGATTGTGGGAAACCCCCATAATAGACACAGCGGGTGTACAGACCCAGGAACCCAGAACAGGGATGGTGGGAACCCCTCATAATGGGCACAGCGGGTGTACAGACTGTAGAACTCAGCACAGGGATGGTGGGAACTGCCATTCTACTCCTTGTCAGTGAGGTGTGAGGTTGCTAGTTCCTTAGCTCCTGTGCTTACAGAGACCAGGGGCTAGAGTTGCTTCTCTGCCCCAGGAGGGATGCTGGATCCTGGGGAGGACCCTGGCGGGGGCCCCCATGATAGGCCTGTGGAAGATTCTGGGCCTGGTCAAAGGAGAGATGAGTCCTTATCTGCCTTTAGACAGAAGACTGTCAGCAAACTAAAGAATATTGAGAAGTAAGGGGAGAAATTGATGGTTTTGATGGCTGAATTCAGGAAGAAAAAGCAGATCTGTGCCAAAATGTACAGCAAGAAAAGACCGGCTCTGAGGCCTGAGTTGAAGGACTTGGAACAAACTGTGAGGAAACAGAAGGATTTGGTGAGTTCTCTAAAGGAGAATAGCAAAATTTTTGAAGAGAAATATAAGAACGAGGAGCGATTTATTCGCATGAGGAGAGGAGCCGCTTCCTACATGGAGGGTGAGGAGACCAGTGAGGAGATGCAGGAACAGACAGACTCAGCAGAGAGTGAGAAAGTGGCCCGGAGGATGAGCCCAGCTCTTCAGCACCTCAGACATCTGCTGAGCCCTCAATGGCGGAGCCCTCTGTCCCCTTCCCACCCCAGCAATGTGGAACATCTGAGCAGGAGGGTGAAGGTTCTGGCATGATGGATTTCATCACCAAGCTGGAATCCCCTCCGGATGCGGCTTCCCCGGATGATGATGAGAAGATGGACACCGTTCCTCACCCTGTGGAAGAAAGACCTGTGGAGATTGAGCAAGTTCCAGCATTAAGTCTGCAACAACTGGGAAGAAATCTGACCCCATCATCAGCCATGATATCGCAGAGGTGACAACACAGCAAGCAGGTACAGTGTGTGTGCAGGATGGTGTGAACTTTAGTGACAATGGGCTTGCTGAGGGTTGTAGTGCTGCAGGCAGTCAAGCTCAGGCCCATAGACAATGAACAGAATACATCTGATAATAACTGTCAGCTTCAGTCTGCAGAGAGGTCCATGGACAATACAGAGACTTTGCCTGGACCAGACACAGCGGCTGTTCCTGTAAATGGTGGAGGAGATGCTGGGTGCAGTAGTGACACAACTCTCCAGGAGTCTGCAATAACAGGATTAGAGCTGTGTGTTCAGAGCAGGGGGAGAGGGCGGGTCCTGCCTCTGCTAATCAGAAGACTGCTATCCCAGCTGATTCAGAATCTCTGCCAGCAGGTTTGAATGTGTCTAAGGACAAGACTGCAAATGCTGGTGGTGTAAGAAAATCTTATGCTGGTGTTGCTGCTACAGGATCTGGGAAGGGGGAGAAAGCAGGGAAGGAATATGGGAATTTTTTGTCCTCCTCCCTGTTTAAAAGGAGGAATGTTGTTCAGTTCAAATGGGAAGGCGGTGGGATCCCCCCGCATAGGAGGGCAGTGGTGGATAAAATCCTGCAGATGGGGTTTATGCCCGCAGATATATTCGCCCTGATCAGTCGGGCAGGTTCCTATGAATATGATTTGTCCTTTATCCGTCCAGAGTCTTTGGACATATTTTGGGAGAAATATGAGCATGTCTGTAGGGGCCTGCCGGACTGGAAAGGGCTCATCTCCAAACTTATATCACGCCAGTCCCTCATTAAAATGGTGACAATTCTTGTCCGCAATGAGTCCATACCCCAAGGGGATTTAACTGTATGGTTGAGGAGGTATGGAGATGTCCTGAGCCCCCTAAAAAAGATTTTGGACAATCTGGGAATTTGGACAAGGGGGTGGTCTATACAGTTAAAATTAAAACTCGTTGACAATGTCGTCCAGCATCTGCCATCCTCAGCTTTCCTGGGGAGGGACAGGCTGACCATCTTCTATCTGGGCCAGCCAAAAGCTCTGCAACAAATGTGGGGATAAAGGGCATCTTGCATCCTCCTGTCCAGTCATGAAGTGCTCTCTGTGTCAGGGTATAGGACATCTGGCGAAGGACTGTAATATTATAAGGTGCAATCTGTGCAATGCCGTGGGACATCCTTACAGTCAGTGTCCTGAGGCAATGCACAACAAGCTTGAGCTCATGAGAGAGTTCTTCCACCTGGACATGGAGGATGCTCAGAGCTCAGCAGCTGGAGTGCCTCTGAGTCTGTGCCAATACCCAATGTGTCTGTGTCTTCCCAGTCTGTGCCAATGCCCAGTATGTCTGTGTCTCCCCAGTCTGTGCCAATACTCAGCATGTCTGTGTCTTCCCAGTCTGTGGTGCCCCAGTCTGTGACAATACCCAGCATGTCTGTGTCTTCCCGGTCTGTGGTGCCCCAGTCTGTGCCAATACCCGGCATGTCTGTGTCTTCCCAGTCTGTGGTGCCCCAGTCTGTGCCAATGCCTAGTATGTCTGTGTCTTCCCAGTCTGTGCCAATACCCAGTATGTCTGTGTCTTCCCAGTCTGTAGGTAAGGTTTCAGTTACTGAGAATGTGTCCAATCCTTCTGTGTCTTCTAAAATTGCAGAGGCAGCGAGAGGTGCTGAGGCAGGTGCATCAAGTGCGGAGCCAGTCCCCCTCCCTCGACGCTGCAGGGTTCCTGTTAAGGATCGCGGGGTGCAGAGGAGTGGGGAGGATGGTGAAGAGGCTGTCCTGGTGGTAGATAAGGGAAGGGAGTGTGGGGGGAGGGGGGTGGAGGGGAGGATAGGAGTGGGGAGTCTGTTGACTCCGGTTTGTCCAAGGATGATATGGAGTGGTTGGAGGATAAAAGGAGGAGAGGCAAAAGGAAGGAAAAAAATTGAGGTACAGTTACCTTAAGTCCTAAGGTTTTGCCTTTGGCGAATAAATTTAAGGTACTGTCAGATGATGATGAATGAGACTCGTTCAGTTCAGCATCCTCTATGGATGATGAGTGCCAGGGTGCAATGAAGCGTGCTGGTTCTCCAGGTAGAGGGAGTAGCCAGGCTAGGAAACGGCTGCCCCAACTACCCTATTGGCAGTTCCCACTCATTTTATATAAAAGGCTACATGCATGGTGATGTTGATGTTCTTTAGTCTGGCTCTCCCATAGGGATTATGTTGTGCGCAATTTGGTTTGCACCGTTTATTATGTTCTTGTGTTTTTTTTTGTTTTGTATAGTCATATTCAATTATTTTGTAAATATGTTTTATTTATTATGGTTTTATTGTATATAAGTTGTTGTTTGTAAGACTTTTCAATAAACAAAATTAACCCCTCAAATGGGCCCAAGCCTGGTTTTGGGGGTGGGTTTGCGATTGATTAATTTGGAGAGAATCCCAATGAAGTTTAGGGATCAGGCTTGGCTTGCCTTTCATGGAAAACTATATGTGAAGAGCAACTTGAAGTTTCTTTCCATGAGTGTTCAGGGCTGCCTGAGAGTGGAGTAGTGGTGGAGTCCATGGATCACTTTCTACTTCAGTGCCCTTTTAATATAGAGGTGTACAAGAGGGTCGGGAGGGCTCTGAGTATACCCTTCCTCCCCCATATGAGTTATGCAGAGTGGGTGTATGGGGCATTCCAGACTCGTCGGGATTATGACACTTTTTTTTTAGTCTAGTAGTCCGTTATTTTACGTGGAGTGCACGTGTCAGGTATCTTTACGGAGTAAAATCCTCCCTGTTGAAGTGGTGGTGCAGGACATTCTGGGTGAGGTTGGGAAGATTCAGGGTCTTGAGAAAGACAGGTGGCAGCAGGAGGCCTGGATAAGGGCATGGAGGAATATCAGGACTCTGTAGCTGCTGCCTGTTGATCTCGGGGTGTGCGGCTTTCTTTCTGTCCTTGCTTCACTCCCCTAGATTTTCAGATCAAATATATTTTTGATAAAAGGCTACATGCATGGTGGCGGTGATGTTCCTTAGTCTGGCTCTCTCGTAGGGATTATATTGTGCGCAATTTGGTTTGCACCGTTTATTTTGTTCTTGTTCTTTCTGTTTTGTATAGTCATATTCCATTATTTTGTAAATATGTTTTATTTATTTATTTATTTATTATGGTTTTATTGTATATAAGTTGCTGTTTGTAAGATTTTCAATAAACAAAATTAACCCCTCAAATGGGCCCAAGCCTGGTTTTGGGGGTGGGTTTGCGATTGATTAATTTGGAGAGAATCCCAATGAAGTTTAGGGATCAGGCTTGGCTTGCCTTTCATGGAAAACTATATGTGAAGAGCAACTTGAAGTTTCTTTCCATGAGTGTTCAGGGCTGCCTGAGAGTGGAGTAGTGGTGGAGTCCATGGATCACTTTCTACTTCAGTGCCCTTTTAATATAGAGGTGTACAAGAGGGTCGGGAGGGCTCTGAGTATACCCTTCCTCCCCCATATGAGTTATGCAGAGTGGGTGTATGGGGCATTCCAGACTCGTCGGGATTATGACACTTTTTTTTTAGTCTAGTAGTCCGTTATTTTACGTGGAGTGCACGTGTCAGGTATCTTTACGGAGTAAAATCCTCCCTGTTGAAGTGGTGGTGCAGGACATTCTGGGTGAGGTTGGGAAGATTCAGGGTCTTGAGAAAGACAGGTGGCAGCAGGAGGCCTGGATAAGGGCATGGAGGAATATCAGGACTCTGTAGCTGCTGCCTGTTGATCTCGGGGTGTGCGGCTTTCTTTCTGTCCTTGCTTCACTCCCCTAGATTTTCAGATCAAATATATTTTTGATAAAAGGCTACATGCATGGTGGCGGTGATGTTCCTTAGTCTGGCTCTCTCGTAGGGATTATATTGTGCGCAATTTGGTTTGCACCGTTTATTTTGTTCTTGTTCTTTCTGTTTTGTATAGTCATATTCCATTATTTTGTAAATATGTTTTATTTATTTATTTATTTATTATGGTTTTATTGTATATAAGTTGCTGTTTGTAAGATTTTCAATAAACAAAATTAACCCCTCATAATGGACCCAAGCCTGGTTTTGGGGGTGGGTTTGCGATTGATTAATTTGGAGAGAATCCCAATGAAGTTTAGGGATCATGCTTGGCTTGCCTTTCATGGAAAACTATATGTGAAGGGCAACTTGAAGTTTCTTTCCATGAGTGATCAGGGCTGCCCGAGAGTGGAGTGTGGAGGAGTGGTGGAGTCCATGGATCATTTTCTAATTCAGTGCCCTTTTAATATAGAGGTGTACAAGAGGGTGGGGCGGGCTCTGAGTATACCCTTAATCCCCCATATGAGTTATGCAGAGTGGGTGTATGGGGCATTCCAGACTCGTCGGGATTATGACACTTTTTTTTTTTAGTCTAGTAATCCGTTATTTTACGTGGAGTGCACATGTCAGGTATCTTTACGGAGTAAAATCCTCCCTGTCGAAGTGGTGGTGCAGGACATTCTGGGTGAGGTTCGGAAGATTCAGGGTCTTGAGAAAGACAGGTGGCAACAGGAGGCCTGGATAAGGGCGTGGAGGAATATCAGGACACTGTAGCTGCTGCCTGTTGATCTTGGGGTGTGCGGCTTTCTTTCTGTCCTTGCTTCACTCCCCTAGATTTTCAGATCAAATATATTTTTGATAAAAGGCTACATGCATGGTGACGGTGATGTTCCTTAGTCTGGCTCTCTCATAGGGATTATGTTGTGTGCAATTTGGTTTGCACCATTTATTATGTTCTTGTTTT